>CM057809.1:8315411-8382911 GCA_030067965.1 Latrodectus elegans
CTATTCCGTGTTGTCATTTACAATGTTCTTTGCAAATAATTTACACCAGTAATTTTCTTCACACTTCAACGCCATTTATAGCCTTTCAATGCGGTAATCAATTTACGGAAAGAAAAATGGGTGCTTCCATTTGAAAATATCAAAATTATTTTATTGAAATCGTAACAGTAAGTTCTGTTGTTTAAAATCATCCCGACTTCCAGTGTGTTACCTTCAAATAAAAGTGTTTGATATATTTTTCTATTAGTTGAACGAATTGGGCACTAGGCTTTCAAACATACGGGAATTTGTTTTACCACCTTATATACCGGGTGAGACAAAAGTTCGTTACAATTTTAAAAATTCATAAAAAAAGAAGAAAGTAAGATAAAGAAGTGTGGTTTGCAAGAAAGGGCTCAGAAGGTAGTCGGATTTTTTTTTTTTTTTTTTTTTTTTTTTTTTTGCAGTAAAAAAGTTTTAGTTAAAAAAGTCGCCTATAGATGGCGCAGACTGTCCGAAACACAATGAAAAGGACAACAGTACGTTCCATTCATTTATTCTTATAATAACAGTTGTTCAATATGACCTCCAGTACATTGTACGACACAACTAAGGCGACTCGCAACGCCCGTTACAGCTGAATGCAATATGTCGGGATGAATTGCAGAAACCTCACGACAGATGGAATCTTTGAGTTCGGCCAATGTTGAAGGAGATGAACGGTACACACGTGATTTCAAATAGCCCCACAACCAGAAGTCGACCGGAGTGAGCTCGGATGATCGTGGAGGCCATGCGATTTTGCAACCTCGACTGATCAGTCTCTCTTCACCAAAGGTACTCAAAAGGAATCGTTTTACTGGATTGGCATAATGTGGTGGTGCGCCATCCTGCATAAAGTTTATTACAGATAACACACCTCTTTGATTTAATGCGGGCACGACTTTGTCACGCAAAAGAGTGAGGTAACGCTTAGCGGTTACTGTGCACGTTTTCCAGCCCAATCTGGGACACGGTTCTTCAAAGAAGAAAGGTCCGACAATGAAAGATGAGGTGAAGCCACACCAGACTGTCAACTTGGCTGGATGCAGAGATTTCGTCGTGTATTCACGAGGATTAGATGTTGCCCATATACGAGTGTTATGGGTGTTGACATCCCCGTGTAGTGTGAAGTGCGCCTCATCCGTCCAGAAAACGTTGAACAACCACTGAGGGTCGTTTTCGATTCTTGCCATAGCCCACTCGGCAAATGATTCCCGCATAGATGTGTCTCCCGGTTGTAACTCCTGCAGTGACTGCAGTTTGTAGGGATAGAGATGCAATATCCCGTGGAGGATACGTCGAATCGATGATTGAGGCACATCCAATATTCTTCCAGCTTCACGAGCACTGCTACTCCCAATGGACGATTCCGCCGCTAAATAATTCATTGTGGTTTCCACCGCAGTAATTCGGCTATCCGCCAACGAGTGTCTTCCACTGCGTGGCCGATCCTCCAAAGAGCCAGTTTCCTCGAACCTCTTGACAAGCTTGATTATTCCAGGACACGATATGGGGGCCTTTCTTCGTCTTCAGTCCTTTCGTCGTGCGAAATTTTTGCAACGCAATAGTTGCTGACTCTCCGTTCAAATAGAACAACTTCACCAACAACGCTCGATCGGGTAATGATAACATTCTGAAAGCGAATGAGAAATTCTCGAGTATCATGGCCTTTTATCACAAGATTAATTTGCATAATTCTGCTAAATCTCTCGATGTCAGCGCCATCTATAGGTGACTTTTTTAACTAAAACTTTTTTTGCTGCTAAAATAAACCCGACTACCTTGTAAGCCCTTTCTTGCAAACCGCACTTATTTATCTCACTTTCTTCTTTTTTGATGAATTTTTAAAATTGTAACGAACTTTTGGCTCACCCGGTATATATATGATACAAACATACATATATATAACTGTTCTGATTTTATATCAACCAAAGACTGTTGCAGCACCTCACAGGACGTTGAAAGATGAAATTATAGAAATAACATCATAATTACCTTTATAACTAAACATTACGTACGTACAAGAGATTGTGTGATTATTAATCATCTGAAAGAGAAAAAAGTTACATATATATAAATCAAAAATTTGTATAATTCTGATTTAGATATTTTAGAATGTTCTGACAAAAAATACTGTTGATTTTCAGGAAAATAATTTTTAATTATAATTATTAATCACACCCACATTATAAGTCTTCGTTTATAAGATAAAATTATGTATAAGAATTTTTCTTTCCTGTTTTAGAGTATGTGTATTTATACACAGAGCTTATATTAAACAAAGCAATATATCAACCTTTTAAGGCATTTTACCTCGGATTTCATAGTGTATGTGCGTCTAATGCTTTGATCGTAAGTATGATTATTTATATGGCAATATCAAACTATTCATAATGATGTCATTATATTAGTAAAAATTCTTATGTGTGTACAAACTGACTTCACAATATTAAATTTAATTGTGTAAATTCTTATGTGATAAGAATATAACTTTGTTTCATATTCATATTTTAATAGCAATTTTTCTAGTGAAAGACAATATTAAAGTAAATTGTACATTTAAAAAAATTCAATATCATGCTTGATTTTGAATAGAAACTCAGATCATCACCAAATGATCTAGATTTATTCTTGAAAACTCTCTTTGACTATGTTATATTTATTTAACACAATTACGTTGAATTCATTTTATAAAAATTTCTTTGTAATGAAATGAGTAGGTTTACGGATGATACCATCTAGATGATGTCATGTGCATTTAGTAGCTGCTGTAGTCTCTTAGTTCCGCCTCTTTGTGATGTACTCTATATGTTCAAATATATATTATAATTTCTAATAATAAAACTTTCAGATGATTTTTAATGCGTTTTAGTAATGTTATTGTCATCTCTAAAATTTGCTGCCATCTATTTTTTAATGCTATTTGCCTTCCTTGCAACTATAATAATTAATGAGAAGTTGATGTTTTTATTTATCATTAGTATTTAGTTCTTTTTGGTTAGTTATTGCACCATTTAAATATCGAAGTTTAAGTTAGTATTCCATATTATTTTGAATTTCTTGGGAAATAAGCTGTTAAAAATTAAAAATTTGCGGGGACTGTGAAAACTAATAACAGCAAGATATTTAGTAATAGTTTTTTTTACTTTGCGTATCGTTTGGTGTTCTCATCCTGTGGTAGCAATTTCTCATTTTATATGCTGATTCACTCTTCAAAGAACTTCTAATGCGTGATCTTTGAAGCAATGAAATGACTGATAAATATTCAACAGGTTTTGCTAACTTATGAACTTGTTCACTGCCATAAATTCCTATATGAACCTTTTCCCCAGTATTTTTGGACTACAGTAGAATTAGAGTCCCATGTACCAAAATTAATTTTAATTGGATCTTTGAAGGTTCTTGGACAATCATTTATTTAAAATTCATCATCGTTTTATCTATAAGCATTAAGTCAGAGCTATCTTTAAAATTAGCTGTGTGTATAAATTTTAAAATATTTAAAATCCTACTTTATTACATCTGTCCAGATAGAACATTTGCTCTGTTTTTTATTTAATTGCACATTACAGAACATAAAGATCAGTTGCTTCTTTTTTTCATTTCTAACTCCAAGTGATTGTTTGGGAGTAAAAAAAGGCAACAACCTGTTCTTGTCTCTCTTCTATTTTAAACCGTCTTGTCTGAGCCATTTGCTTGCGTAGACATTCTGATAATTAAAGAGGTTATCTGAGATGTCAATATTTAACAAATTATTTACATTAAGAAACCCTGTTAAGACCTTTAAATTAATTATATCTGCACAACTTAAATAACGAAATGATGAGTTTACAGTACATGGTATCAAAACTAAGGAATTTTGACATTTGTTTCTATATTCAAGTTGAATTTGACTGCTATTCTTAGAAAAGCAGTTGTAAAATAGCTCAGTTTTTAACTCAATTAATACTCACTCAAGGACTGTATAAAACACAAACTTTATTTCTCCGACTCTCACATCGCTACTGCCGGTTTCTTTTTTATGACTCAAAGGGGGCGCTGCGCTTGCAGGCGCCAACATTCCGCCCGGCGTTGACATGGTACATTCAACAATTTTAAATCTTAAGAAAAATAATAACACACTATATAATATATGAGTACAATGATACACACTATTAATAATAAACTACAATAAATACATAATGATACACAGATATATTTGATAGGCTTCTCATTTCTTAATTATGTTTGCATTATTCTGCCAAATGACCAGTTACAAACCTGTACATTATCTAATTTTAAAATCACCATAGTGACAACTTGCACATTCTCTCTTTGGTGAACCTCCACTTTGATCTTTCTTGTATTGCACTTAAATAATTGTCAGAACAATGCTTCCAAAATGTCTGCACTATCTTAGTTAATTTTTGCCATTCTTTTAATTTATTGTCTTGTAAATTTAGAATGTTGAATTCTGAAATTGCTGTGATAGCTGCCTATCAAAAAATGGCCAGGTGTCAAGACATTATAATCATTTAAGTATAAGGTAGAGGATGCAATGTTCGGGAATTAAGAATTGCCTCAATCTGATCAATTACAGTTAAGAATTCCTCAAAGGTTAGTTTTAAATTGCCTACTACACGTTTAAGATGTTATTTCGCGGATTTGACACCTGCCTACGAAAGTACACCATGATTCGGGGATCTAGGGGAAATAAAAGTCCACTCAACCTTTTCTTTGGACAAATAGTTTCAAGTTTCATTTATAGTTCTCAAGTTTCATTTAGACTGCTAACTAATGTACTCAATTTCTTTAATTCGGAGTTACTGCTAACAAAATTAGTAGCGTTATCAGAAAATATGTGGGCACTTTTCCCTCTTCTGCTAAAAAATCTCTTTAAGTGTAGCTACAAAGTCATCACTAGAGAGGTCCGTTACCATATCTAAATGACAAGATTTAGTCACAAAACAAATGAAAATACACACATAAATTTTATTATACATTCCTTTTCTTGGGATATTTTATATAAAAAGGACCAAAAAAATCTACCCCTACACAATTGAATGGAAAGTTTGGGATTACTGTCTCTTCAGGTAAATGTCCCATGAGCTGTTGACAAGGTACTGGTTTTGCTTTAAAGCAAACAACACAATCGTGCACTAGTTTTCTACAAAGGTTGCGTCCACTTAAAGGCTAAAACCTTCGTCTAATAAGAAACAATAATCCTTGTGGGCCAATATGTAAATAGTTCTTATGAAACATTTCAGCAATCATCACAGTCAATTTATGATTGGTAGGTAAAATTATAGTAATCCTTTTATCAAAATTAAATTTACTTTTAGCTATACTTCCACCAATTCTTACAACACCCCTTTCATCTAAAAATGGGAAAGGATTTTTTAAACTTACTATCTACAGGCACATTACCATCCTTCTGAATGCCTGTAAAACATTTCCCTTTTAAAACACTCTTGTTGAACTAATTTTACTAAGAAAAGTTCAGCATCTTTAATTTCCTTACATTGCAGGGGGCCAGTTACCTTTTGCTGTGATTTGCAATTATTAAGGAACCTATAAAGAAAAGCTAAAACACGCACAAGTTTAGTATAATTGTTAGTAATACTAAGTAACTCCTCAGTTAAAAAATTAAAAATTACTATGAAAACAGAATTCTTGAACCTTCGTTCACTCTTAACCAGTTCAGTATTAAAATGCTCTAATTCCTCGTTAATTAGCTCATCACAGTTGTTAAGAGTCTCTGCTTTCTCGATAATAAGTACTGGTCCATGCCACCACAAAGAATTATTTCTCAGTTGTGCTGGATTGCAGCCACGAGCAACGATCTCTGCTGGATTTCACTCCGATGATATATGCCTTCAAGCCGCTTTCACGCGAGCAATTTCTAATTCCATTTTCGTTTTTTCAAGTTTGATTTTTTCTAATTCTAATTGTTGAAGCTCTTCAGATTTTCTCTGTTCGAGCTGGATTTTCTCTAACTCTAGTTGCCGCAACTCATCGGACTTTCGCTCTTCAATTATCGTATTTGCTAATTTTACAACGGAATCTTTCTCTGTCACGTACTTCTGGTTTTGTTTCATAATGCTGCTTAGTTCTGAAAGTCATTTTTTCATTAACATCTTCTCCTAACTCAATAGCAATTAATATCAAATCCTTTTTTTACGCCTTTAAACATTTTGAATAGTTATTAATACTTTAATATTTATATAAAGATCTATTCTCAGAACATGTAAATTATTCAGTCACATACCTCAATTACGTTGACGATACTTAGTAGAGGCGTAAATTATCACTCATAGCCATTATATAGATCCATAGGTTGCTGGTTTTCTCCTGCGAGACTATGACCAATGTAAAATAGCTCAGTTTTTAACTCAATTAATACTCACTCCAGGACTGTATAAAACACACACTTTATTTCTCTGACTCTCACATGCCGAGCTGGCAGCCGAATTGTTAGTGCTCTTGCCTTCGCTTCAACAGTTCGTGGGTTCGAATCCCACCTTGGGCATGGGTGTTTGTAGTGGTTCGGAATCCACTTTAAACAGTAGGTCCCGGTCTAATTAGCCCTCGTGAGCAAATAATGACTGTTGAGCTACAAACTAAACAATCTCCGACTCTCACATCGCTACTGCTGGTTTCTTTTTTATGACTCAAAGGGGGCGCTGCGCTCGCCGGCGCTACGGCAGTAATTGGGAGCTGTTTAAGATTCAGAAGGAGCTTTTCACATTCAAGTTTGTCCTCATACTTTGTGTTGGGGACCAAAAGAAAGTATCTTTTCTTTCACTCTACTATATAAGAAGATTTTATTGTATTGAAAAAGTTACCCTAAGTATGTACTTGGTGAAAATAATTAAAAGATCTGATGGAGATAGATAGTTAAGGATAAAAGACCCTATTTTAAAGTTATCTGCAGACAAAACTTGCACAGAAAGTTATGATATTTTGTGTAGAAAATAATGAAAAGAATGAAATCCCAAATTGACTGAATAAAAAAAATTGCAAAAATTCCCCAGAATGTACTTTTTAATGTATTATTTATTTACGACTGGTTCTTTGTTTAAAAGTCACTGTCTTTAAACAAAGAACCAGTCGTAAATAAATAATACATTAAAAAGTATATTTAGTAGTCACTTTTATTTTATGCTTGTGTTATCCACAAGCATAAAATAAAAGCTATTTTTAACATGCAAATTTTAAATACTTAAAAGTATGCTTAACTGCATTTTTGTAAAGATTAGCATCGACCAATATTGATCTTTGAACATGTCAACTTTCGAACGAATTTATTCTGATTGACCAATGTAGACCTTCAAGAACTGCAAAGTATCGGAATGATAGCACAGCCAGCATAATTTTCTTTGAAAAAGATACCTCATATATCAATCCAGTTGTCATCAGTTTTTTGTTTATTCACTTTCTGCACAGATTGTTATTAAATTATTTAAGCACTATTGAGAAAAGGCATCATGAATACTATGTCATCAAATCAGTCAATGATACGAATGTAAAAAAATGGGAAATATGCTTAATACTTGAGGAAACTTAAATAGAAGAATCCCACATTTACTATTAATCTGCATTTTAATTATAGGTTGTGGAAAGAAGAATTTTCACTGTTTCTAGCAGAAGTCACATTCACTCTGGGAGCTAAAAAAAATTCTGAATCAATTTTACATATCAAGATTAAGTAACGTTTATGGAAAATATTTGCGAAAATTCAAATTTATAGACACTTTGCTTAATATAAGTGTCAGCAATGTAACTTGAGGATTGTTCATCCTCGGGTAAAATATGTCTTTGTTTCATCTCCTTACCAATGATGATCCAATTAAATTTAATAAAGTAAAATTCAGTTATATTTTAGCAAAACAAACAAACATCGGAAGATTCAAGCAAGATGGCAACAGACACGTATTACTTTCTTAATTGCTATGTTTTTTAATTCCGTATTAAATTAATAGAACGCTTAAGTTATATTAATTTAACATGAAATAAACGAATTTAAGTAAACTGTGGAAATTAGTTTACGTCCTAAGTATAACTTATAAATTCTAAACACACAAATAGCTAAATTATATTTTTACATTAAATGAAAATCCTATACCTTAATCAACACTTTAAATGCTATTGTTTTCTTATCCCACTTGATCGACGGAGACATAGATCTTGTTCTTGAACCTGTGTGGATTCTTATGAGGGATGTGAGATGAAAGTTCAAGAGGTTCAAGACCGAGAGGCATCAAAGATTATAGTCTGGCTTTTGCCTCAAGCCTACAAAACATTTATGTGGGCAAGTGGTTGGGTCTTTGTAATTTAGAAACAAGCACAAAGCAGAAGAGCTCGAAATGTGGCCCTCCGTGGCTCAAAGTATTATTTCACTTGGATGACATCGTGGCTAAAATGTATTTTACGTTCCCCAGTCACCATTAGATATGGATCTTTATTTGGGTGGGAATACGAACTCACTGACTTCCGATAACGAGAATGACCACCGTGACTAACTAAGCCACCGCGGCCACTAGCGCAGCTTGTCCTTACCTGGACCTTGCGCCATAAAAACCAACCAACCAACCAACCGCGGCCACTACATTTGAAATATAAAAATGTTTAATGAAGCAAATAGGAATACACTTATTTCGACATATATTTCCGCTATTTTTTCCGTTGAGCATTTTGATTAATTTTGTGTCATTTAAATCTAATCGTTCCCTTCACATACTCTAATTATGACGTTGAATTCAGAAGTTTTCCTATACCAACATTCCCCCTTTTCTCACATCTTCAATGAAGGTCTAATTTTAAGGATGCTTACTAGTTATAGTAAGTAAATACTTTAATGATAAAAACCGGTAAGTATTTATGTTTGGCTTAAATCATTAAATTTGACAAGGAGCAACACATTGTTTGCTCTCATGTCCGTAAATTAAAAAAGATTCATAATAAAACATGGAAATCGCACTATAAATTAAGATTTTCGTCTGGATTAAGATTTTTACCATTCATTTTCCGGAGTAATTTATTTGTGTTGCAAGGCACCAGATGACATTGAAAGTAGATCACAATAAAGCGAGTAACAATCTCTCAAACATTTATACATCAAAAATACATCTTTTCACAATAAATTACCGTGATCAATTCCAACCAGTATTTTTCGTCTATATTAGAACAGCAATTACGTGAGTTCTTCAGTCAGCTCCTGGAATTAAGAGCAAATAAAAATACTTTCATTCATCAATAGAAAAATTCGAAGCCTTTGGATGTTAAGATGTAAAATCGATGCATCTTAAAATTTCACCAATGGCTCAGTGCTGATTTTTTTTCCTGAATCTCCAATAACTTCATTTCTGTATTTTTTTAACAAGAAACTATCAAACAATATTGGGGCAGACACTGCGGTAATTTTGAATACTAGGTAAGATTATTTTATACTGTAATGAACTATCTCATCAACATTATCAGCTGTTATTTATAATAATGTAAAATTATATTTTCAGAACTTTAATCAAGATTAACTACTGAATATTTTTTTCTCACTAATTCTTAACCACTTAAGTAATTTTCTTTTCCAGTACACCATGAGGTGGAATTGATTGCAGTAATGTAGAAAGATCCTCAGTCAATTTCTATTATCGCCCCTAAAGAGGTTAAGTAATTTAAAAATAGGAACTATAAGCACATGATTCGCACAATTGGCGTGATATCTATAAAGATACCATTTCAAATGGCGGACATTGGGATCACGACAAATTTTACGTCACCAAGACCCCTTTAGGTTTTCAATTTAATCTAGAATAGAAGTCACAACTTCCGGTAATGAAAATGACACTTTTTCTGACTATGACACAGCTGAACATTCGAGTTTAAACAATAAGTAATTTGTATTTCTATCCAATGATTTCCACTGAAGTTCAGAAAATAGCTTGTAGTTTGATAAGCTCAGGGAATCAGCTATTAGAATGGTACTCATTTAAATTACAAATTTATGAGAAAAGTAAAAAACAACCGATTTTTTAAGAGGATCTTTTAAGTGGTTAACACACTTTTTCTTCTCAATATGCTTATAATATAAACATATGCGGTTATGTTAATCTTTCTATTACGCCAGCTTAAGCATAAATTATATAATTTTAATAGACATTTTTTATAATTTATTTTGCCATACAACAAAAAATGATCATTTAAATTAGAATACATCAATCAATAAAGCAACTATTTTAATCTTACTACTAGTTACAATAAGACAATTGATAATAAACTTTTTTTCCAATGGTTTAGGTAAATCGGGATGTATTGTCCCCTTATACCCAAGGAACCGGCAAGAAACAGCGACCTCTTGGACGCCGAGGCGTTGCCCCGGGTGCACCACAGATGGTGGGCCACCATCGCACCCTCACAGATGACATAGGGACCCGTTTATAGGGTAGACACCATACATACCTCATTCACACACAAGGAAAGGACAAAGACAGGATAGAGATAGAAAGTACATCCATGCCTGAACCGGTATTCGAACCCAGGACCTCCCTATCCGTAGTCAGGCACGCTGACCACTAGACAAGTTGGCCGGCTAGATAATAAACTACTCTATATATTTTATTCAAATATAATTTTAAGTAAAAGACATTGTAAAGGAGGATTAACAAATATTTAGCTAGTTCTCTAAATTTTCCTCATATTTTCTGTTAATATACTTTTTAATCTTCCAAAAGATGTTAAGACCAGAAGAAGTTGAAATGCTGGTTTGTGGATGTCCAACACTCGATATGGATGAATTACGAAAAGTTACAGTTTATGATGGTTTCCATGAAGAAGAACCTATCATAAAGTATGTATTTGATTTGTTACCGATTGTTCAAACTAAACATGAGAAGAGTAAATTTTAACCATTGTACACAGTGAATTTATATTTTCTTTTATACCTAATGCATAATATATTGTAAATGTATTATGCAATTTGAACTTTTACTAAATTTATATTAAACTCAATTTACATTCTAAATTTAAACTGAATAAATAAAAAAATAATGAATTTCATTTATCTATTTATCTAGCAATATGAATTTCTTGATTAAGACTATTTCCAACATTTAAAATTTATTTATAATAGGAGCACAATTCACATTGTCATAAAAATTTCCGAATAATATATATATGGTAAGATTATCAAAAAGAATAAAAAAATCTGCGGCACGACAATCCATATGTCGGCCAAAGTCTTCAGTGCCCCTAACTGTATTCCTGACAGAGGGCCTTGGTGCGAAGCATATTTCCCGGTTAGGTGATCAGCTCAACGAGAAACCCCCACTGTTTAGTTCACAGGAATGCTTCATACTCATTTTATCGACCCACGGAAATTATGAAAGCTTGAGTCGATCTTGCACAGCCCGAAGATAAAAAATAGGACATAAGCTTTGGAAGCGCGAAATGTTACGACTAAGTCAGAAAGCTTCAGCAACATAACTGGGCACTCATTTAACAATTCATGTTGTTTCTTATTAGTTTGGACGATTATCTATTTATCCAATTTAGGATTTTCTTGAGATCACGTTTGTTCAAACAACGTCCTGTCGGTGGAAGCCATATCTCCCTTTTGTTTTTAGGAAGAACAGGTAAGGTAAACAAAATCCCCGCTGCTCAGAAGCACTGAATAGCTGAAACAGAATTTGTGACTTATTTCCTTCAAAATAATGACCTGTAAAACAAAATTAAAAAGAAGACAGCTATCAAACTAAGCGTAATATTTCGAGCTTATTCCGCGAGTCACAAGAGCATATAACTTTTTCAAAATTACGAAGTCATATTTTGGATATGTTTTGAAAACTTTGCTGTAAATTAAAAACAACATAGTCAAATTGAATTTAAATTTTCTTTGTTGAAAACAAGACAAAATAATTTTCAAGCTGATGACTATTATTACATGTAAGAGTGAGTTGTTAAAATACATAAATTTTAGCATTATAAAAAATAATTTCGAAATATATTATTTTGAAATATAAGTTAACAGAATATTAAATTGAAATTATTCAAATTTAATACAATGTAAAAACTATTTTACGTTACTTAGCAGCAGTTTTCCTGAAAAAAAATAGAAATATACTATCAATATATATCAAAATTGATTTTATTTACGATTTAATCTACAATTTCAACCAAAGAATTATTCTTGAGTACAATACTTTCTTTAATTCATTACATATAGGTTGTAATTTTGAAGACGAAAATCATCATTTCATTTTTCTGCTTGAAAGAGTTATAAATTATTTTTTATATCTTATTCTATTTGAATTCATTGAATATTTGTAAAATCTCATCTTTTTTAAAACATGAATATCACACAGAAATCATCAGAGTTGAAATTCAAATTATATTTTCATTCCTCATTACTTTAAATGATAATATTAGACGATATCTTTAGCAGAATATCTAACACTTCGTAACCACAAAAAGCCCAGTAGAAAGTTTTGCTGGAGGCAGTAGCTATTGATCAAAAGAGTCCTAACTTCAACGCGATATTACATTTCTTTAACCTAAGTGGCCGACATGTCGCTTGCAAACTACTGACTCTTCTGTACATGACAAATCAGAAGATATTAGTGCCAAGGTAGTAGCCGAATATTTCCTATAGCAATCAGTGCAATACCGACTACATCCAATTGTGCATTAGGCTTCCGAAACGTAGCGTTTGGCAAGATTTGAATAAAAGGAACAATAACGGGCCTTAAAACATCTCTAAAATATAAAACGAATAACCAAGACAGTATTGCCAAAACTGTATCTAATAGTATTCCATACCATTACAATGTCGAATGCCGTTAACAATGGAGGTCCTCGATGTTGCTAAACACGGATAAAATCATCATGCAGTGGTAAACAAAATCGGAGCTCATCTGAAAGCTCAATAACATGCAATTTCTCACATTAATCATCGATCACACCATTAAAGAGCCACCTGTCTGTAATGTAGCGACAAATGAAATTCAAAACCTAATCACATAAATGGCAGTCCATGTTGCTGCAAACATCATTGAAACTTCTCACGAGTGACTTCACATCTCGACTCAAGGCTCACGATGTGTCTCTATAATCCATTAAGCACATGCAGATAATATGTCTGCTTCCTCAGCTGTTAGTGATGGCATTATGATCTAGCACGCGTTCTTATTAAAGTAGTGAAACCACTTATTTTATTTTCTGCAGCCATAAGAACTTAAACGATGGGAGCAGCAATACGTCTATACGATAAAACGAAATCCTAAGTTGTAGCTCAGCCTCAGTTAAAGTCAAATACATGTTGGTTAACATATTTACTTACTCTCCGAATTATAATTTTTCACTACACGTCATCTTGATCAAAAGCAGCAATCTTGTGAGAAATAAACAGAAATCTAGGTAGAATATAATTCTACTACTATCAATATAAATTATGCGCTTGTAAATATTTTCCTCTTTCTCATAGAAAGCATCGCAAAAACTTCTCATCACGCATAAACGTTCAAATGTAATTTGTGTATAAGGAATTTGCTTTAGGATTTTTTTCTTTTAAGCATATAGATGTTGGTATAAATAAATTTGAATATTTATTTCTTAAAGTGTTATGTAAATAAAATAATTTGCATAAAAACTAAATGAACATCCTAATAGCAATTAAAATTTATATTTATGTTTTAAAGTTATACTTGCAAAAAATAAGAATTCAATTTTATGTTTTTCAGAGAATTCTGGGAAATCTTAAAAAGCTACAGTGCTGATCTACAAAAGCAATTTTTAAGGTTCACAACAGGAAGCGATCGAGTCCCAGTCGGAGGAATGGGTGAAATGACTTTTAAAATATCTGCACTAAATCACAACACTGACATGTAAGTGAACATATAAATTTGTTTCTCACACAAGTTAAGCGATTAAATAAATAGTGACTCAACTTTTTCAGGTTACCCATCTCACATACATGTTTTAACCAACTAGTCTTACCAAGGTACAAAAATCGTGATATTCTAAGGGAGAAGTTAACTATTGCGATTTCAAATGCTGAAGGATTTGGTTTAGAATAATACATTTTATTCATTCTCAAGGAAGTTGCATGTTATTGTGATTTTATTGTTTTATTTCACAAAATATGTAAGATTATATATATTTTTATGTAATTGTTTCAGATGGAACTTATATATTGATTATAGAAAGAATTTTCATTATTAATAGCATTGTTTACATTCATTATAATACTATTTTCAATGTTTCGATGTCTTCAGAATGTATTCTTTTATGGGTGTAAATATTTAAGTATTCGAATATAAACAATGAGAACTTACAAATGAAAGCAAGTTTGATGAAGTTAACCGTATTAGTTCTCAAATTTATCAGAAGGTGTTAGTCACTGGAGAAGCAAAGGATTCTTTCTTTCTTTTTTTTGTAAATGAAATAAGACAAATGTTTAAAGGTATACTATGACACCCCGAAATCATATGATTGTAAAAATTGAAGTTAAATGTGATGTATAACTAAAAGTAGAAAAATATAATCTAAGAAATTCATATATATAAATACAACCCACCAAAGATGAACTAGTTTTGCCACACACATAAAAGTAAGACGGAAACAAGCATTAATATTTAAAAATCAACTTTTCAGTCATTAATAACTGCATTAACTGTAAGTAAATTAGTAATTAATTAATGTTCAAAATTAACAAAGATAATTGCAAAGAGTACAAGAAATGAAATTTAACACAATTTAAGTGCAGTATTTTGTAATGTATTTTTAATTTAATATTTTAAGCAACTTTTTGAAATTCGTCTTACTTCACGCTTATACCAAAAAATACATAGAAAAATCAATAATTATAAATCTATAAAAGAAAATAATATATTTTTTAAGTGGTACTAGTACAAACAGTATTGCGCCAAATATAATTAAATTTTAATTTATTTGTAAAAAGTATAAAAAATGATTCTAAGAAAATATCATTTTAAAGGATTATTTTGGTTATGTTTCAAGAAATACAATATTTATAATACAATCATCAATACTTTCAAATATAAGCATTAGTTTTTGTTAATGAATCCTCATTAGCTAATTCAAATCTAAACATTTTTTAAGCCAGACCATTTTAAAAGCATCATATTTTTACCCGACAAGGGTTATTCTCATTTTCATGTAAGTAGTTTGGATAGAAAAAGTAAGACATAATATGCGCGTAAGTTTTGTACTACTTATTTGATAACAAATAAATTCTCTGAAAGAAAAATTATTATAATTAAATAAATTTTTATTTTTTCTAAGTCATGACTTTGAATGGCCAATGTTGAATTAAAAAAAATTAAATTATTCAGTGTTTTCTCAGAATGAGTGAAAGTTACATACTTTTTATAGGGCACTGAGAATTATGTAGTGATTAAATGCAATTATTTAGAAAACTTATGATCAATATAAAAGATATTAAGAAGAAAATGGAAATAACATCTGATTTTATGAGCACCTTTTTACATAGTGGAGCCATAACGTTTGAAAAAATGTTCTTATATTTAAGTTTGGATTACCTTTGGAATGAAATGCAATTTAATCTCATTTACCAATAAGAAATACGTTTTTCATTTGTGATTCGGTTAAAAAAGTTACTATGTTATTCCATCAATTCACTTATTTAAATGATTATATATATAACACTTGGTTATATTATTAAAATATTACTTCAGAAATTGGCCCAGGACAGAGTACAGTAACTAATGTATTATTATTTATACAGGGCCATTATGAAGAAAAAGCAACGGTACTTTATTTCCATACTTCTGCAATAAAAACTGATGCCATAATTATCGCCAAGTTATAACTACTTGTATACAGCTCGTGGTATCACTTTGCACTTGCTTTTTATTTGGCATTAAGAGCCTTTGGATTTTTACCACATATGTTCTGGATGATACAATTCTACAGGAAGGTTTGGTTTGTTTGTCGCTTAACGGCCATTTTTTGCACACGAAGGCTAATTAAACCGGGACCTACGGTTTAAAATGGATTCAGAACCTCTACAAACATCCATGCCCAAGGTGGGAATCGAACCCACGAACTGTTGAACCGAAGGCAAGAGCGCTAACCATTCGGCTGCCAGCTCGGCCAATTCTAGAGGAAGACAAACCCTTCTTCGAATATCTTATTTTTTGTTTGCAACTTTTCATGTTTTACCCATTCTAAAGTGCTGAAAGACTCAACAAATTATAACTAAACCAGTTTACTCTAAGTAAATTTCAGATGGAAATTTACAAGTAAATAAATTAAGACATGTTTGATAAATAGCATTGAATTTGAAAGTAGTTTCACAGTTGATTTAAACTTATTGAATATCCTTTATTTCATTCCACATATTAATAAATAATAAAATACAATAATTGAAAAAAAAAACAATTTGAATGGAAAATTAGCTTTAGGATATAAAACAGTAAAAAAATACGCAATTTCAATATAGAAAAAGAAATTTCAAGAGCATTCCTAAAGTACTGTGGAGCCAAATAAATAGTAAGACAATAAGACACACCTCTTTTTGAATACTTTTACATTGATGAAAGTTTTAACAAATCTGTGGTTGAAACGTAAATTATAAACACTTTTTGTGTACTTTTTGGCGATTATTCTCATTTAATACAAACTTAGAAGGTTTACCTGTAAAAGGAATGTAGCCATTGATGTGTTAAATACTAGGGCGGATCTAATAATGTCAGCAAATGTGGAAAAGGAAAACAAACATTTTCCGGATATAAAAGCAAGTTAATGCAAATATGTTTAAAATCGCTTATTATAAAAAGCGATAAATATTTTCAAATGTTTGTATTTTCAATAAGGATTCAATATATTTGATGAACAAATGCAATATTTTATAACAGAATGATTATATAAGATTTATCACTTTCTTTCAAATTACATAGAATTTCTACGGAATGAAGTATAAAATCAAAATAAATCACTTATCTAATTACTTCTAATATATTTCTAATCTTAAATTTTTCATCAACTTATTTATTTAAAGTCTTATTAATAATTTGTATTAAATGTCTTTATTTCGCCAATTTCATTTGCTTTTTATTTGTAGTTTCAATAATTTGTAAAATTTTCAATTGATAAAGCAAATTTAAATTCCGCATCCAATTTCAAATCATTAGAAAAAGTGTGAAATCAACTGCATGATAAAATAAAACTTATAACTGAAATAAATGCTTAAAGATTTGTACTCACTAAACATTTAAAAAAATGCTTTCGTGAAGCATGAAACTCACTAAACATGAAAAATTCTTTTTTAGTAATTACCTCTAATTACAAATAAGCATTTTTTCTTTTCATTAATTTACCAATTAAAAATGATATAGTAATATTATGAACAATAATTAATTTAAAAGTTATTTTATGTATATCCTTGTTTTTACACTCATATTCTTTCAAATACGTTTTGTCAAGAGTAAGGCAGATTTTGCAGTCCAAGTTCGCTCCAATATTTGAATATTATTGATGACATTTTATCTGATCAAAAAATTACTATAAATATTATAGTGACTGAATTTAGTCAAATCTACTGACTATAATTAATAATTTAACTATACTTCTGTTTACTGTATTTACAGCTTTATACAATATTTCGAGAATGTAAATTTTTTATACCTGTAAAAATTAAAATTTATTTTTGAATAAATGATATTTTTGCCTCATTTTTAAATAAAAATGATTTTGTTGAAAGAAAAGGTTTATTTAATGAAATATATGTTTAAAAAGAAATTCTAAGATATAGAAATTATTAAAAAGCTGCTTTTCATAAATAATTAATTTATTTACCGTAAGCTTTTAACCAAAATATATTTTCAGCAATTACCGAAAATTCAGATAAAATATTAACTGAACCGGAGCAAATTAAAATTATTTTTTCTTTCAACAGATATGGAAATCTTTTTTGAAATTTACTATGTATTCTATTTTTCTTAAAATCATTGTTTTTTATTGAACATATAATACAGTAATGAATTTTCATTGATTTTCGGAGCTAAACACCTTGACTGATCACATGACAGTTTATATAAATAATAAATTATTATTCAACACAATTCACACACATATATACTTAACTCTCTAGTATAACTAATGCAATGACGACATTTTTATTAGATTTTAGAAGAAGTGAAATGATTAAAATCGAGCAATATATGTAACTGTACTGTGAGGAAAATGAAACGTTTCAAATTTATTCTCTTTTACTGATATTTCTGTAAGAATTACTCAAATAGAGATTATTTTATTAACTACAAAAAATTTGTGTGTAATTTTCAAGATTCATTAGTAATATAATTTTTAATACATGTCCTAGAACAGAACTGCAATATTTATAAAATTTAATGACTTTTAACAACATAAATCAATTTCGATACCTATTAATAAATGGTAATTTTATTTATAGTTAAGAAAAAGTATCACACTTGCAGTTTTTCTAATAAAAAAACACTACTTGTTTCGAATAACGTATTACCTCCCATATGTATTGTTTTCCTTAATACACATTCTTAGTTAAAACATTATTTTTGAAATTGTTTTTAAAAAATTAACTTTATTGGCTATTTGGAATTATGTTTATATTGTTAAAACTAGTTTTTTGGAATTTTTGTGTTAAAAAATTATCTGTTTCCATCAATTGTGTAAAATTTGAATTACATTTTTAAGATGTTTTCAAGCTTAACATATTTAAGAAATATATATTTCTGCAATTCAAAAGAGAACACAAAACATTTCCTTATTTTTCAAAAGTTACCAACATTATGCAGAAAAGTAACAATCATATTGTGTTGCTTATTATTTTCACATTTTATTTCAGGCAAAATGACAACGCGTGGTAATGTCTTAAAAAATCATAATTTTTTAATTTTGATACATTTTGCTCATGAAAATAAAATATTTAACAGAATTAAATAAAAAAAATTATTTAAGAAAATTATCTACTTCAATCAATCACATGTGAGAAATGTATAAAACACCAACAAAAATAATAAAAACTGAATTAAGTTAACTAGAAATATACATAAAAATAATTATGGAAAGAAGGAAAGTTGGTTAAAAGAAACTTTAGAATAAACCTGCGTCAGCTAAATCAATTTGAAAGGTATACCGAAATCTAAAATTTTTGTAATAAAGTCAGCTTATTACATTATTTTAAAAATAGTTTATTTAAAAAACCATATTTAAAAGAATACATTTTTTAATACAAATTTTTGGGAAAATATTTTTAATCATAAATTATTTAAAATTGTGGAACATACCTTCAAATTTGAATAAATTGCAATTTTTTTTTTTTTTTTTTGCACGTTTTTCTAAAGAAGGTGTATATTTTATAACAATAATAATAAAAACTTCATAATAAAGATCTTCGAATAAGAATGCAACAAATTTAAAAGAGAAAATTAGAAAAAACTATGACAAATTATATATATATATATATGTATGTATATTAGAAAAAATTACAAGGAAAATAATCATAGAACAAGCAAATGTCCCTTGAAAATGAAGAATAAATTTTTAATTGCAAGATGATTTGTATTTTTGAAGTCAGACATTTATCAAGCTTATTTATACGTACGTACCAGTGGATGATAAAAGCGCAAAACTTCAAATTATTTCAGCTCAACTGAGGAAACTTACTGAGTAAAACCTTTATTTTTCCGAAGTTATCTGCACCAAACAAATTTCATTAATTAATTGATAAGTTTGCTTAGGATCTTGATGGCGTTATTGCTTATTTAATTAGTCAAGTTAACTCGAATACTTGTGTTTCATTCAAGTATTGGATTAATTTCGCAGATATAATTTCTATTTTAATATAAAGAAAAATTAGATTTTTGAAAAATGTGGAATATTTAGGACATGTTATTAGCTTAGAATTATTTAGTAAAGTTCTAGGAATGTTAAAAGCAACTTTAAAAGCTCCACGACCTCAAACACTAATGAACTCAGATCATTTTCATAAGTGCATTTAAATATGTATTGTATATTTATAAGCAATGATGAATCACAAATGAATCAGCGAAAAAAGCAATGACAACATTCAAAATCCTAAACAAACTGATCAATCTATAAACGAAATTCTTTCGGTGCCCATTTAATTACTCTTATCATTTTAGTGAAGCAGTAATATGTATTTAAAATGACTATTTAAACACAAAGCCCCAGTGTCCTATATGGTTATGACATTGTTCCCATTATCGGAAGGTAGTGAGTTCAAATCCCGCCTTAACCGATGATTCGTCGTTCGCTAAAAACAGCAGGGGCCTGTTAGAACTAGGTGCGGTAACAATGTTCTTCAAGTGAAATGATACCTCTGAGGTGACAGGCCAAGTATTGGGGGCCTTCTGCTGGGTTCCTGTGCTTAAAAATCATGAATACTCCATCTGTCTGCTTCTATCTACTCTAACTGGCAGAGCCCAACTCAGGGCTAGGTACAGGCAAGCATGCTGGTACAACAGCAGCGTTAGGATTAGATGCAGCTAAATATTTTAGCCCCCTCTAGTTCTGTCTCACCGTGCGATACTGGGCGGAATGGGCAAAGTACGGAGGGAGGTCCTGTCAGGGTCATCCAAGCCGTGAAGGCCATTCATTATGCCCAGCTAAAGCTGGCAGGCGTTCCTCAGAGAAAAATCAGACTTTTACCTTTACCTTGTTTATGGTACTCCAGGCCTTTGCAGATTACAGAAGCTCTGTAATTCTTTCCCTTTACCACGAGTCCATTTCAAGTTAGAATCACCTGAACATGATAACATACATGGTCAAATGATCTTGCATCTTGAGCTTATTGGTAAACTCATGTTATTAAATATTTTCAACCAGTCTTGGAAAAGGGGTCGAATACCACTCGATCTGAAAAAAATCCTACTCATTCCTGTTAAGAGATATAGTACAATTGACCAAATTTTATATTTTTGCCAAAATGTGAGAAATGCTCACAATATGATGCCCACTTGTCGTACTGTGGCGGTATTCTAGGATCTTACTAAGGCTTTTGACAAGGTATGGAGAAATAGGTTTTTAATTAAATCTTTTGATG
Organism: Latrodectus elegans; assembly: GCA_030067965.1. Classification (NCBI taxonomy): domain Eukaryota; kingdom Metazoa; phylum Arthropoda; class Arachnida; order Araneae; family Theridiidae; genus Latrodectus; species Latrodectus elegans. The sequence continues at coordinate 8,336,491 of CM057809.1, forward strand.
ATTTTGATATTGGGGTAGAACTTTCTCGTGAATCTACGAGTATTTAAAGGCCAGAACTATTAAAGTTAAATTTAATAAAACCCTTTCAAGGAATTCTAGACTCAGTCAGGGTGTTCCGTTTTGTTGACCAATGCTCTTATATTTTTCTCGGGAATTGAAAGTGTAATTTTAGAAGATGTAAAATTGGTCTTTTTGCTTATGACTTTGTTCTCTGGGACTCTGGTCCAGCTATTAAGACTATTGAAGACAAAATTAGCCCCTAAGATGTGAGTGATTTTGCAAGAGATCACAAGTTGACCTTTAACACTGTTAAATCTGTGGTTAGTTTTTATATAATAAATGCATATTTATAGTTATAAACTTACTATATTCTTACATGACCAAAAATTTCCTTATGAGAAGATTGGAAAATACTTGGGTTTTACTCTGGACCAAGAGATTTTTGGCAATATAGACATATCGATATGCTGGAATTGAAATGTAGAAAGAGACTTAAAATTCTGAAATATATCTTTGAGTAGGACTGGGAAGTGGATGCCATTACTTTGAAGCTAACGTGTACCTCACTTATAAGATCAATTTTGGAATGTGGGCAACCCATTTATTCATGTGCTTCAGAGTCAAATCTAAATAAATTTTAAAAAATTCAAATTAGAGCTGTAAAAATCATTTCTGGATTGAGACGTACTTTCCCAGACAGAATTGCTCTTTCTGAGTCTGACTTACAACCATTGCAGTTTAGAAGGAAAACTATAGTCTTAAGAAATATTACAATAAGTTTATTAGTTACAGACACCAAAATGGAACAACATAAAGAGCAATAAGGGATTACTTCTTTTCAGTCTGATTATCTTAAGCCACTATAAATGATTTTATGTATCCTCCTTGCCACATTGAACCTCATTTCTTGAGATCAATCCTTAGTCCCGATACTGATTTTGATTGTATTCACTTCCACACAGAGCTGCTGTACTCTGCAAAAAAAAAAAATCTCAACAATCCAGAATTTATGAGACAAACGGCTCTAAAAACTATTAACCAAATTCAAATTGATGATGTGCAAATCTAGTCTTAGAGGTAGCAAAGTAACAAGGGCCACTCTGGTAATGATGTACTTATCAGAACTCCAATGTCTACCCAAAATCTCAAATTCAGAGTTTTGCTCGGTATTCTGATCGGAGCTAATAGCTTTATTGAAAATAGACCGGGAGTTATGTTGAGAATATTTTTGAGCCTGATGTTGAGCATATATGGATTCTGATTGATAGCAAGTCTTCAATCCAACAACTAAGCAATTGGATGAAGGTTGGTGATAGAGCTGAAAATTCTATATTGAATATGATCTATAGTGAATCTCTGCACCGAATATAAAAATTAATCTCAAAGAATTTTGAGATTAATTTTTATATTCGGTGAATCCTGTTACACGCCAGCATTAAAGGAAACGAAATTGCTGATTCACTTATTAAGACTGCTTCTTTGGAACATTCACTACCTGATTTGCCCTCCACCTTTAATGTGGTTTTTACCAAGAGAAAAAAAACGTTTATGGATGTCTGGAGCGTTCCACCTACTTATATAATTGGTATCCTAGAAAACGTCCTGCTGGTGCCTTGCTTTTTGAGGGAACTAGAAGCCAACAGACTTGTATTTCTCGCTTCACCAGGGGTTACCTAAGCGTACTCAAATATGTGCAGGGTCAAAGGACTTAGTGTGTGCACCAAATGTAAAGCTGAGCATACACCGCCTGAGCATATCTCGAGCTGTTTGAGTTTTGACTTGAATGAGGCTTTTTCAAAGCCCTGATGTTTTTAAATTTTCTGGTTTTATGGACTTATGGTGTTGGTCTAGCATTGGAACTGGACCATCTGGGATTAACAACAAATATTTTAGTCATATATTTAAAGACCTCTTCAACTAACAACTGTGACAAAGTTTTCTCTAGAGCACAGTTTATAAACTTGCTTTCACAACGTGGCTTACCATTTAACATATATTTTAGTTAAAATCTATATAAGAGGATATTCATAAATTTGCTCTCTTTTATGAAACAATCTGATCAACTGTCAACAATTGTTAAGTAATTCTGAAACAGCATAAAGTTTTAGATGGCATAATTATTTACAATTAGCAGCAATATTCGCAAAATTCAACTATTGTGACAATAATTACAAATTAACTATCTCAAAAAATATCATTAACAGAATTGTTATGGAGAAATTTCATTTGTGGTCAATAGCTATTTCATGATGAAATCAGATTTTTAAAGTAAAACATGAAATCTGAATAGTTGAAATACGTGTATTAAGTCATTATTATTTATGTAGTTAAAGGATTAATTGCTCAAATTTTGACAAAAATATTTTCTTTATTATGTTATCAAAATAATTTGAGTAATTAGATAGTTTATAAAACTATCAGAAGACTTCATAGAGTGAAAGCTTGCTTTCTTTTTAGTAGAAAAGAATAAAATAAATATAAATTTTTTCTCTAGATTTCCATTAAATTTGCTATATGTCTTCCAAATATAGCAATTTTAGTGAACAATAAGTGTATATTAAATACTCTGGAAAACCAGAGAATCTTCAACGGTGTTGGCTGTATGACATGAAAACTAGTTTTTACCCTTTAGAGTAGAAATGCATATTCCAGAAAGAGAGAGAAACCCATTTCCATAAATTGTAAAAAAAAAAAAAAAAAAACATTGAAGATTCCCAGATATTTAACATACACTATTGTCGATTAAAATTGCTATAAATGCAAATATATTATGCAAATATATTATGCGAATATATTATGCAAGCGTTAACAAGTAATTAAATTTTAAAAAATTTAGGAATTACAATCAATATTTAGAAGAAACGTTGGTAACAGTAACAACAATTATACAGATGGTCATTCAGTCAAACAGATTGCATGGCATGTACATGTATAGATGACAATACACCTTCCACATGATGCTACTGTTCATCATCTATAGTGCCTGACAATTTGTGTATAAGAAACTTGTACAATTTCTTCATTTAAACACATTATAGATGTAGATACCTCCCACCCATATATTAAAAATTTATCATTTATATAGCACAACAAATTTTTCCATGTTAATTTCAAGTGTCATCTAGAAGAAGAAATTTTAATTCTTAGCAATATAATATGATATTTTATTAGGGTAGTAAACATACACGATAGGTGGTAATGTTGAGCATAGACAGTTACAGTAAACTACAATTTTCTTTATAAACAAGGAAACAGAAAACAAATGAAACCCCTTTGAAGGAAAAATTAAAAGCAAAATAAAACTTCAAAAGGAAATATCAAATACTTATGTTTATATTACATATTGCAAACAAAGAATTCTTTTTGGAAGAAAAAATTTTTTCTTCAAATACAGCTAAAACATAATTGGGAATTAAATCTAAATAAAATCAGCTTTTTACTATCAATTTTAATTTTTACAAGTCAAGGTTTGAGATCTAATTTTGCAATGAATGAGGATGAACCAAAAGCATGGTCTTCATTTATTAAAAAATTTCTACAAAAATGGAAAGGTGAAAACTATACTGAGTTAAACATTACTACATACTTTTATATCCTTTGGAACAATTAACATTTAGATTGTTGTAATGTAAGTTTAAGAAACACCAATTAGAGAATAAGATAAGAAATCTGTAGAATATTAAGACAATGAAGAGCCATTACCAGGAAAGATCAGATATGTGCATGTTGCTAGATCACTGTTGGAGTTAAAAAAAAAAAAAAAAAAAAAAAGGATTATTCCAAAATGTGGGAAAAATTCAACTGAAAATAAGCTTTGGACCTATTCAAAAAGTTTAATCATTTTTTTCCTGTATTTTATAATATATAATGATTACCTTTCTATAATATAATAAAATTAAAGATTATATCATTATGAATTTTTCTTGTCTTTTTATAATATATATATATATATATATATATATATATATATATATATATATATATATATATATATAATATTTATATATATATATATATATGATATTTTTATTTATTTTTCTATTCTCTCCATGAAATTTAAATTACAAAAAAATATTTTTCATTAAAATTTTATATCTTAGAAATTTAAGCATTTAGGCAAAACAAAATGCCACAATTCAATTTTGGGCATACAATTCATGTGACCTTCACAAATTAACTTTTCAAACACATCGCTTTTGTTTTTAAGATAAGACAATTCACTATTAAACTAAAAATCACTATGAATTACAATCTTACATGTCAAAAAGGCATGAAAATGTTTAATCAGCTGATGAAAATTAATATTCAAAATAAAATAAATTGTAAAAGTGACAAAATTTTTTTTTTTAACAGAAAGGAATTTTTTAATTAAAATCATGATATTTGTGTTGCTAGATTATAGCAGAATAGCTGATAATTAAAGCAATAATTCTACATAGAAACATTCAATAATGAAAGAAATAGGAGGCTTTTGTTTTGTACTTAATTTTCTATGCTACTTAAATTTACTTTTAAATTATCAGATTAAAACTGTGAACTAACCTAACAAATTTTATTTAAATTAATTATGTCAACTAAATAATTGCAGAAATTTCAGTGCTGAATTTCAGAGTTTTTTAATGATTATTTTCATTATTATGAAATAATTCTATGATAGGTTAATTTTTCAATTCAGTGATAAACTTAAAATAACGTTACTGACTTGCTTATTCATCATTGGCATACTTTGTCAGTACTATCATAATCCCAAAAGAAGTGTAAGTATATATTAAATGAAACTGCTAGAACCAAGCACATGAATTGTTCACAAAATTACAGTATATAACGTTTTTGAATCATTATTGAGTAATACCTGTTGCTTCTCTGAACACCACAGAGACATGTGTTTGATTTTGCAATTAATATTAATTTACAAGTTCTTACAGCTTCCACAAAAAATCCTATTGTAGATTTTTTAAGTTCATACATGTTGTCTTTCAAACAATTCATTTTAATTTTCTGTACATCCATTTTTTTCAAGAAGTGCTTTTTGCTTTCTTTCTATTACCAGATGCTATTTTTTACTTAAATTCCTTTATTTATAATTTATATTTTTGCCTGGCACAGGTAGCAAAACTAAGTAGGTCTTTGTAAGTTATTATAATGCGGACACCTCTTATTTTTGGATGTGATCATCAATGATGCACTTAACCATAACTGATTATTTATATTTTCCATCAACAAATTCTTGTTCACAGAAAACCCATGTTCAAAAGATGCTTGATAATGAGAGAGAAGAAAAAGATAATTATTATGCATAAGTAACTATGTTGGCTTAGTCTATTTGAGAGTAAGTTAAAATAAAAAAGTATCTATTCTATATTTAATAAGTGAAAGTCTTGAATGCAGTCAGTTGCAATGATTTAAACTCTTCAATAAAATTACGAAATTCTTCCATTTTTTTTCTGAACCAAACAAAAGAAAATCTTTGTATGATCGTTCTAGTCCACTGGTCATCAAAAAGACACATTCTACGAGGCATATTAAAATATTTTTTCAGTCTTTATTTCATTGGTAAACAAACAAAAATTCATCCTTTTTCACTTAACCATACACAATTTTCACCAAGGAAGATAGGAAAAGTATATTTTAACTAAAAAAGTTTATATTTATATATTAATATTCAGTGAAATTTATATAATATAAAAGATAGAAACAAATAAAAAAAGATTCAATTATAATCACTCCCCTGATTGCATCACGTGATGATCTTTTTGGTGATTGCTCTTTATTTCACATAAATCTAAATACTACATTCGATCCTGACTGAAGTGAATTATCATAAAACTATTGCAGACGAGCTAGATCTTTATTTTAGTTACAAACACAAGCTTAGATTGATGGTGCTGCCATCAAGTGGTAAAACTCTATTTGGTTATGGAATAAGTCAGTTTATTGAAAATTTTAGTATTAAAACAAAAAATTCAAAATATTATAACATTTTCTAACAAAAAATAAATGTATGAAAGCAAGTAAAAATTCCAGGTGTTTCAAGGAGTTACACAAACCTTGAAAATCTACATATTTTGTAATTGCATTTTTACTTTGCACTAAGGGATAAGAAATGCATTGGAGATTTTGATATGATAAATATAGGGAAATAAGCATTTTCCTTGTAATCATAATCTTCATTTATACTTATTTTGAGACAAAATTTACAAACACAAATTACGCTAATAAAGATCGTTATCAATTACTACTTAAATATTTTACTTCTAAACTATAACTTCAGAGAATAATTAAACTATAGTAGTACTTATAAAATCAGGATTATAATATATTTACAAAAATATTATAAAAATTTATCACACAAATTACTCAACAAACTCTAAAAAACTGACAATTATATAATTTTTTTTAAATACACAAAGGATTAGTTTGAAATCAGAATCAAAGAGAAATTGAGTACATTGTGAAATAATGAATTTCACACACAATAAACCTAGAAATTTTTATCCATAATTTTGTTTAGAATAAATAGTCATATATATTTAATGGATTGAGACAAAACTGAAGTTTGTTTTGCAACAACAGAATTAAAAGAAATAAAGTTCAAAATATTGAGATAATTATTAATCATAAAATATTTTTAATCAATATATAATTATTGATAAAAAATATTTTATGATACATATATTTATGTATCATAAAATATGAAGATTCTTACTTCACAATATACAAAAGAATTCTCTAACTTACAAATATTGACAAAGAATTAAAGTGTTTAGTATTATAATGCCAACATAATGATTGAACAACTTAATAAATCAAAGATTTCTGATTTATTAAATTATTTTGAATTGAATAAATTTTAATGATAAATACACGATTTAACTAATACAGTAATTTATTTTTATTTATAAATTGATAAAATACACAGAATAATTCATGAAAATCAAAAGGTGAAATAATTTACTTTAAAATGCATTCACAAACTCTCTCAGCAATATCTAGCACCAAAAAAATTAAAGCATCATTTTCAAAATGTTTTACAAATAATATCAAATTTTATATTAGCAACTGTTCAACAGAAAATCAGATCAAATCCAAAAAGTATGATACTAAATAATTACTATTATCAACTTAAAATATAAATAGTTGTTTTAAAACAAAAATGTAATTATGTCAACATGTCATGTATGTAATTTACTTATATATTTCATTATCTATAGACAGCAATAATTTGATAAATTAAACTGTAAGATCTATCCAGCTAATTTGAAGGATCATACTTAAAAACAATCAAGATTCTTAGAGCAAAGGGATAATTCAAAGATGAATTATTGAATAAAGCATTGCATAAGACAAATTAGTGATGCTAGATAAATCAATAAAAATTATTGTTAATATACAAATTAATTAAGTATCATACATCTTATCCAACAATTTAAAAAAAAAAACTTTATGCAACATCTAACTGTCCCCAACAATTGACAATGAATGAATTTGAGCCAATCTTTGATTTTGTATATGCCTTAATTCCATTTCTGATAAGTTAAATTCTTTTATACTTGGAATGTTGTCAGTGAACAACTTTGCTGAGTTACCATAATGTTCAACCTAAAAAATAAAACAAAATGTTACAAATAACATGAAAAAATTACAAAATATTTTTACTTGATCTTAAAATACTCAAAGTAAATGCTACCAAGTCTAATGATTTTCATAAATTTGAGGTTTAATATTTTCTCCATCACATAATTTAGCAATCCAATAAAATCTTTAAATGAGTAATGTATGTATGTATGAATGTGTGTGAGTGTGTGTGTATATATATACAGGGTGTCCACTAAAGTCCCTTGCCCCCTCTTAACTTCAGAACGGCTGCTGCTATATTCATAAAAGTGGTGTCTAGGTACAGCCATGCCCTACTAAATAAAACAGATTACAGAGCCATCTGATGTAAAACAGCGGAGTTAGTATTCCTATCTTGAAAACGGAACGAGATAGAGAAAAAGTGATTTACAAAGTTATAGAGCATCCTCTAATTAGTACGAAACGATACCTTGTATGCATGAATATGAAGAATACAACGGTTAAAACGATCATTTGTTGTTTCATGCTATGACGTAGCACATCTACGTGTGCATAATTAAAAAAACAAGAAATCGTTTTTGCACTTAAATTTTTCATTTCTATTTCGAAATGAGAAGAATGGAAGTATTAAAAATAATTCCAACATTTTGAATGCAGTATACAAATAGGTAAGAAACATCATGCCTGTTCACCTGAGACAGCTATAAGAGTCATCTTTTTAAGGCTTTAGTATGTTGATACTCATGATCATGGATGAGAATTCCAAAGTTGAGTATTGTGCGATGATTTAACTGTACGGTGAATGTCGACACAAGGCACGATCAGCAGCAAGGTTGTACTACAACGTTTGCCTGCAGGCCCGCATCTCTCTTCTTCTCATTAAACCATCCAAACTGCTGTAAAATGTTTAAGGGAGACAGGTTGCATAACTCGTCAATCTCGATCTGGCAGACCAGCTAAGATAGGATGACAAGTTCAACCGGATGAGGTATTAGCATATGCACTCGCATATCCGAAATACAGAGTAAGAGAGATCAGTCTTAACACTGTGGTCTCTCCAAAAGTCAGGTTAGGAAAATCCTAAGCGAATTGGGTGCTCATCCATACCGACCAACGCCTGAACAGGTTTTAATGGACGGGGATGCCGAGCGACGTTATGCATGGTGCAACTTCGTCATGAATCAGATACAGGTCCAGACAACATTCTTGGCAGATATAATGTGGACGGATGAGGCATGCTTTTCACGGAATGGTATGTACAATAGGCAAAACACCCATTACTGGGCCCTGGAAAATCTTAAATGTTTCGTCGACGTTCAACATCAAATGTGGTATGCTATTAACGTTTGGTGTACAATTTACAATAACAAGTTGCTAGGCCTAATATTCTGCAATGGCACGCTAACGAGTGCACAATATTTACGATTGCTACAAAATGTATTACCCGATTTTGTGGAGAACCTGCCGTTGTTTAATCTTAAAAATCTATGGTTTCAACATGACGGCGCACCTGCTCACAAAACATCTCCAGTGAAGTAGTACCTCGTCAAGGAATTTGGCAACCAAATACTAGGGTATGGCAGTTTCGAAGAGTGGCCTCCACGCTCTCCTGATCTGACTTCACTGGACTTTTTCCTGTGGGGATACTTGAAACAGCAGGTGTATGCGACCCCTCCACAAAATTTGAAGGACCTTAAACGACGCATTAAGGTCGCATGTTCCAACGTGTCACGCTGTATGCTCCAGCGTGTGCAACGTAATTTTCAAGCGAGGATCCAAATGTGCATTGCAGCTGACGGTGAGAAGTTTGAACATCTTAAATAAAGTATATCGTTATAATTATTTCCTTTTTTCTTTTTTAGATCGTTTTCTGACGTCACAGCACGAAACAATAAATGCGTGTTTTAACCGTTGTATTTTTCACATTAATGCCTACAATGTATCTTTTCGTACTAAATCGAGGATGCTCTACAACTTTGTAAATCACTTTTTCTATCTATCTCGTTTCGTTTTTGAGATAGGAATGCTAACTAGACTGTTTTCCATCAGGTGTCGCTGTAGTCTGTTTTATTCAGTAGCGCATGGCTGCTTTATTATACCTAGACACCACTTTTATGAATATAGCAGCAGCCGTTCTGAAGCTAAGAGGGTGGTAAGGGACTTTAGTGGATACCCTGTGTGTGTGTATATATATATATAACTTAAAACTTGAAGACCCTCAAGTCAAAACAAAACTTTTTTGCAAGTAGATTAAAAATAAAACATTATATGAAGTAAGAAAAATATAATAAATACTAGTCAACAGGTTGAAACTAGGCAATTTTTTTACCAATAATTTTAAAATTCAAAGTAACTCAAGTAAATTAGCTGCAAACTACTTCCTTACCATTTATCTAGTATAATCTCTTTTGGGAGTTTGTCTGAGGAAATAACTTTTGAATTTATTTTAGAATACCGATGAAAAATAATTGATAGTTCAATTTTAAGAATCTTTTCAAATAATTCATCTTTATTCTGTCTGCACTGGTTTTTTTCAAACAATTAAACATTTAAAATTCAGGTATTCTGTAAAAATTATTAATCACTTATAATTCTAAATAGATGTATATCTTTTCCATCATAAAGTACATATACTTGTATGAAAAACTGGCAGCTATGCACCTCATATATAATGAAATAAAAGGGAATGAAAAAAAAGCACTAAGATTATACTAACTGAGCTTTCCAACTACTCTTCTTCTAAGTCATCTTACCTTCTCCTGCGCCGTTAGGTTATTGCGAGAAATCGATTTATCTCAAAAAGTAATGCAAGTCATATGTGAAATGCATTAAAGATAGAAATAGAATAGCAAATTTTAAATAGATTTAAAGCATCTTCTAACACAAGTATGAAAGCAGTGGCATAAAAATGGTTATTTCTCAGCCAGTGGTGTGGGATATTTTATCAGAAAAACACACATGCATTCCAACTATATGCAAAAAGGCAATGTCTGCATACAGATGATTATCCATGGTGAGTAAATATGCAAGAGATGCTGTTGTTAAGGAATGATGATTCATTATTTCTTGCTTAAGTATTATTTAGTGATAAGGCAACATTTAGAAGAATAGATATTAAAAAACATTTTATCTGACAAAAATTCCTTGTAAGAATCCACAGAAATTTTCTGTGGACGTCAAGCATGTTTACTTGATGCTTATTAAATACACCTTTATATTATGACAGACTGAATGTGGCAACATACCATATAATCTTAGAACAAGAGCTTTCTAGTTTATTGCAGATTGATCTGTTCTCCATTCAGATACATATGTAGTTTATGCAAAATGAAGCACTAGCACATTTTCTCATTATGGTTTGTGACTTCTTGAGTGTCATATCTGAAACTATAGATTTGAATTGGCAGACCTGTGGCCTCTCTCTCTTCACCTCACATCTATTTTTACGTTTTCTCCTGAAAGTAACATTGAGCCAATTTGTATAACTGCCACCATGTAGGAAGCATATTGTTGTCTAGAATAATGAAATAGGAGTTGACATTGAACCTATCATAAATTGGGATGAAGGGTCCCTTCCATACCACAAGAAAGATTTCCAGACCATTATTCCAACTCCACTAAAATTTATTGTGGGCACAATGCATTCTGGCAAATGCATCCAGGCATATGCCAAACCCTGACCTGCCATCTTATGGGTAAAGCTTGAGCTTGCATTTATCACTCTAGAGAACTTTTTTCCACTTATCTACACTTCAACTTTGACTTGCCTTGCACCACCTGAACCAAGAACTGTGGTTGTATTTTGAAATCAAATGCTTAGGGATCACAGCACGATCACAGAAACTAAGCAAATGTGGTTCCTTATGGATGTTATTTATCAAAACAACAATCCTGGACACCTGTTGGAATTCTTGGAGTATGTGAACAATCAGTTTAGTGCTTTTTCACCAAATTCTTTGGAGAGTGCTCCTTGGTATTTAGATCTTACCTTTGTGAGTCTAATGGGTTGAAGACCATTCAGACAATCAACATCTTCTTCTCACTTTTTAATCACAAAAGGCACTGTCGGAATGTTTAACTCGTTAAATAATAGACTGGCCATTTTTATATCTGACAATTAACACTTTTATGAAGTCAGATACTTGTGAATTCAATGGCATTTTGCATGTAATTACATGCAAGATACCATGCCTGTGGTGGCCTGGTTGGTAAGGGTATTCATTTTCAGCATCTTAAAGTAGTGAGTTCAAATCCTGATCAAACCAAAGATCTGTTATGTTTGCAAATAACAGCTGGCGAGCAATTTCATCATGGTTACAATTTCTCAGTGTGAAATAATATTTCTGGGGATGCAGGTTTTCTACTTGGTATTTGCTTCAAATTTATGGAGCCACACCTACTTTTGGTGTTCAAGATGTCATAAGGACTAGGTAAAACCTTTCCTTCCTTCCTCCTCCCACTATTAAAAGATGGAAACAGATCCTAGCAGTTGGACATTATAATAACATATACATACATATATGCATACATATATACATGCTTCATTGGCGTACTCATATACACCAAATAAGAATTATAATATAAAATGAAAGAGAAATAAAGTGTACAACTCACAAGGAAAGAAAAAAATTAGAATGTTTACACTCTGCACAAAAGCAGTTGAAGTAAAATCAGAAAATATATAATTTATTATAAAATAGAAAGAATAAATTGAAAATGGAACAAATTACTAACATTTTAATATACAGAACAAAATGAAGATTGGACTAATGTATCAACAGAGCCAGCACATTGGTACAAAGCATGGCCTTTCTGAAATGGCCCAAGACTAGTCTAAATTAAGCCACTACACCCCAAGTTCATATTAAATCAACAGCAAAAACTTACAAGACTTAAATATAATTGTAGAAGAAATGTCAAATTTTGCCAAAGTAATAAACAAAAACCTTGTTTTTAAACAGAATTCCAAACCATTAAAAATTGCAAATTAAATACACAAATTGTGACTAAGTGTAAACACTATTGCCATTTGAAGTTTCTTATAAGACATTCAAGGCTCAGATGACCTTTCTGCAAAGTTTATAACCACACCTTATTTCACTCGTATAAGCAATACTCTACTTACCAAATAGTGTGAATAATATAAATAAAATTTCAATAAATTTATGACATTTATTGAAATTTTATTTATATTATTTCTTAATGTTTAATATGTCCTTGAATGTTATTTGAATTATTACAGATCAAATATATTCTACTTAGTTGATTAAAAATTACATTTTTTGTAATTAATGAAAATATTAGAATTCCAAAGAATTTATTTGCTTACATTGAAATTAAATTTATTTCTTTTATCATAAATAATGGTATAAGTATTATATTATTCAAATATAAATGCAGAATAATCTTTATTGTAAATTGTTTTCATTTGTTTAAATTAATTTTGATTCTTTGGGACAAAAATATCATTTTAAAATTCATTAAACTTAGTGACTGTAGTTAATTAAAAATTATGAAATCAATATATTTAATGGTAAAAGACATCTAAATAATATAGAAATTTTCCTAATATAGTAATTTTAAATTTGCAAGACTTGAAAATTTAGATCCCCAGAGAATACCTTTAATGTGTGTGTGTGTGTATATATATATACACATACACAGGTCATCCAGAAAAGCAAGATTCCTAGAGACTCCAAAAGATGGCGTTGCAAAATAACTAAAACATGAATATATGTGTAAGGTAAATTGTAGGTGTGGCTATTTTATTTTGCAATCTTAATTTTAAAATAACTTATATTAAAATTTTAATACAGCACAAAGGTATCTGTTTTTATTTCTTCTCCTGCGGATTGTGAAGTACGTTCAGTGATAAAGTTCTTGAATGCACAGAAGGCAGCGCCGGTAGAAATTCATCGTAAATTAAGTTTTGTATATGGACTAGATGTGATTTTCTGAAATGATACCATGATGAAGGTGACAAGTACCTAAACATGATCGCTACAGATGAGATGTGGGTTGCCCGCTTCATCCCGGAAACCAATCAAAAGCAGATGCAATGGCATCACAGTAGACCTACGGTAAGGATAAAAGTCAAGCAAACTGCATTCACACAAAAATTGATGTGCTCTTCTGGGACAGGAAAGGCATTGTGCTCATTGACTTTTGGCAGAGGTGTGTAACAGTAAACTTTACTTCACAATTCTACAGAACTTATGGCAAGTCATTCACAAAACAAGAATGCAATGTTTGCTCTCATACAGTGAAATCCTTCCAAAAAAACTGATGGAGAAGTTTTATAGGGAAGTATTTGACCATCTACTCTATAGCCCTGACATTACTCCAAACAATAGCTATCTGTTCTTGCACATCAAGAAATGTCTTGGCATCCTTTCCCCACAATCCCTTACCTGTTTTGACAACTTTGACATGTTGTGTGGCTGTGATACAGAAATACAAAAATGTATCTCACAGTATGACAAGCACAACAATTTTGGTGATTCTTATGTTGAGAAGTAGTTGAAATATTCTTGTATCTTTTGCAGTAAACCATTATGAGAAATTTTGTTTTTGTTTCTTTTTATGAGCCATGGGAAACTTACTTTCTGGATGACCCTCATATATTATATAACTCCATAAAATATATTATGTATATAATGTGCACAAAGATGCATCCAATAATTTATAATAGTGTCTAATAGAGACCATATTAATAAAAATAAAACAATAGAACAACAAAAAGTTTTTTAAAATTATGCAAAGAAATATTATGAATTTTATGAGATATAAAATCAATTATTGGTTTATTATCATTAATTATCCACATATACTTTATAATATTTATATATACTAAATGGGCATTAATGTAATATGAAAACAAGTAATCAAACTTATTAATGTAAGTGTTACAGCTCCTAGTAATATATCACAATTTTATTGGACTTTTATCAAATTTAGGATTTATAGTAATATTAGGAATATTGAATTTAATATTTTTAATTTTAAGATTTCAGAAAAAGATTGAAATTTTTTACATCTAGCTATGAATTGTTATACTGTTTTTGAAGCTCTTTTATCGAATTTTAAGGCTATTTTAACTGTTTCTTTAAATTAAATTTTTTTGTTATATCTTTAAATTCATTATAAAATTACCATTTCAAATTATGAAAAACTTCTACAAAAAATGAATAAGACATCTTAAAGTTTTAAATATAAATTTATATGTATCAATGAGAAAACATTTTAAGATTTGCCTACAATTATTATGCATGGGTCTAAATTTAGCATTGAATTTTTTTAAAATTTTTTCTATCATTATGTGTATTTTTTGCAGCTTTGTATTCAACTCAAAAATCTACAAATATACCATATTTATATAGAATCTTTACAAAAGCATTCAATATTTTCCCCAGCCAATATTCACATTACTACAGGATTTATTATAATTAAAATCTATCATCCAAAGGGCAAAATCATAACTAAAAGTGCATTTAATCAGGACTCCTTTCATGGAAATGTATATTTAAGTTATTTAATAATATAAGAAAACACAATTTTATAAGGGATGTTAAAAGATAACTATATAATCAAATTTAATATTGAAATCTTTTACTAAAGTTGAAATTTAATTTACATAATTTATGTTAAAAAATGTCAAAAATTACAATTTCAAAATGTTCATTCTTAAAATTAAAGTATAAAAAGTACTCCGAAAAAAAACATTTTTTTTTTTACTTAAACCTATAATAAAGTTTTTACAAAAAAATAATGATACGTCTTTAGATATTGATTCTCTAGTTTAAAAACTTGATTATTTTATTACAGCAATTACCTACTTGAAGAGAATAAAATTGAGGGCAAGTTTTACAAAACCAACAACAATATTTTCAATACAAATATTGAAAACAAAAATTGTAAAATTTAAATTAAAATAGTTATCATTAACATCTGAATAATAGTCACTAACTACAATATCAGGGTTAAAAACGTTAATGCAATTAAATACCTTTTATAGGAATTGCACTAGACAGAGGCAGTAGAATTATCTACTGTCCTTTTGTCTGTCAGTAATATACAATTATCAGACCTCATACGTTTTAAGTCATATAACAATATATAAAAAATGCAATAAATATACATTTATAAACAAAAAGAAAAATTTAACACAAGGAAGTGAAATAATTTAAGAAATGAACCCCCAAAATGGAGCTAGAAGTTCTACTTAACAAAATATATATAAAGCAAATTAGAATTATAAAATGAAATACATAATGCAACTCTGGAAGAATCATTTATTTATTTATTTATTTTATATAAACATATTATATTACTCCTATTTATATATTACATATATATAAATAGGAGTAATATAATGTGCATATTACTCTAATATTTCCTATTTAACTTCAGAAATATTTAAAGAAATTTGCCATTAGGTTTATATAGCGAATATTACTTTTTGCTCATATGACCCATAGAACCCATACACACTAATTCATAAAAAATAAATTAAGTCTTATATAATAAAAATAATATAATACTGGACCGAGCTTCGGGGTTCATGTCGATTGAGAGTTGAATAAAACAGCCACGCAATGAACACAAAACTTTTATTCGTAAAAATTCCACTACATATACCAGCTGTTCCAATCACTGGTATCAAATACCTCAGGCGGAGAACAGCTTCTCTAGACTAGCAGTGAAGACTAATCATCTTCACTAATGACTGTCTTCACAAAACTTGCTCCTTCTATGTCAGGCTGCCGTATTTATACCTGACTTGGTGGGGAAATCAACCAGTTTTGCTAAGGTTCTGGAAGCTTCTAGGCTATCTCGCTAAATATTGGTCTTAGAGCTTAGGTGATGGATGTTTCCAGAAGTATCTATTTCTCGCCAAGAATCTCGCCAACTGTCGCCAAGTCACCAAATCATTAGAAAACCCGCTTTTAACGTATAACACGTCTAAATACAGCAATTCTTTTGCCCAAAATGTGAGTATTTCCAATCTGCCTGAGATACTTTACGACAAATACAATAATTATTTATAATTTGTAACAATACAGTGGTGGCTAAAATTGTGGACACTTTTGGAAATTTTCATGTTTTTGAACTTTGTATGCTTATAGAAAGCGTTACGTTTCACAAAATGCAAACTTGTATATATCATTCTAAAGAGAATTTATCACTGAATTCAATACAAAACACAAAATTCAATTATTTGCGCAATACAAAAAAAGTTAAACGATATAGTTATCGATATACATTAGATAATGATGATTGCACTGAGTTATCAGTACTTAGTAGAATACCATTTATTTTTGATTACAGCTTCACATCGACGTTCCATTGAACTGGCAAGAGTTTTAAGCTCTTCTTTCATTATTACATGATGCCAGGAAACAATTACAGCCTCAATTAGTTCCCCTTTATTTGATGGGCGCCTCATTCGGACAAGAGTTTTCAAACCTGTTTCTTATACACTGCAATTACAAGTAGGAATTTTTGCAAAAATTTTTAATATTTGATCAAGAAGCAATGACATCAAATAAAAGAGTATATTGGACACCTAAAAAGAGATGTAACATTATTGTGTTACGAGAAAATGGTCTTTCCTATGCTGAAATTGCAAGACAGGTGGGTGATTCAGTGCCTACATCTGGAGTCCGAAAGTTTTGTTTATGATATGAGGAGACAAATTCAATAAAAACAAAGAAAGAAAAGGCTGAGAAACGTGCACCACATCTATTCATGACAGAATAGAAAGACTGTCTCCAAGATAGAAAAATATCATCAGCGGCCATCAGAAGTCATCTGAATCATGCTGGTGTTTCTGTCAGTTCAAGAGCAATCAGGCGAAGATTAACAGATGTTGGATTAAGAGGTAGAATTCCACAAAAGAAGCCTTATCTTAATTTTCAGCAATGAAAAAAAGACTACAGTGGGCAAAAGAACACATTAATTGGAAAGATGATCAGTGGTCACAAGTTATATGGAGTGATGAAGCTAAGCTATCGTTATTCTATAGTGATGGGCGAAAATATGTAAGTCATAGAATAGGAGAACTACATCCTGACTGCATTTAAGCAGCTGTGAAGAACCCAGTTAGTGTTATGATTTGGTCATGCATGTCAGCAGATGGTATTGGTCGCCTTCATGTCAACGATGGGATACTGAATGCCAGAAAATACATTGATACTATTTTAGGACCAAAACTTCTACCTTCCATCAGAGATCTCTTTCCCAACAATACTTCGTTTATTTTTCAGCAGGATTCTGCTCCTTACCAAATGGCCAAAATATCGAAAGAGTGGTTTCGTACAAAGAGCATTAAATTGTTGTCATGGCCAAGAAACAGTCCTGACCTCAATCCTATCGAAAATTTGTGGCACTGTTTGAAAACTCTTGTTTGAATGAGGCGCCCATCAAATAAAAGGGAATTAATTGAGGCTATAATTGTTTCCTGGCATCATGTAATAACGAAAGAAGAGCTTAAAACTCTTGTCAGCTCAATGAAACATCAATGTGAAGCTCTAATCAAAAATAAAGGGTACTCTACTAAGTACTGATAACTCACTGCAATCATCACTATCTAATATATATCGATAACTATTATCATTTAACTTTTTTTTATTGCAAAAAATTGAATTTTGTGTTTTGTATTGAATTCAGTAATAAATTTTCTTTAAAATGATATATATAAGTTTGCATTTTGTGAAGCTTAACGCTTTCTATAAGCATACAAAGTTTAAAAATATTTCCAAAAGTGTCCACAATTTTGGCCATTATTGTATATACATTCATGACTCATACATTTTACACAAAATACCTGCATGGGGGCTATTGTTCTCTAAAGTAATTTAAGAACTTATCAATTGACAATTCTCCTATAACATAAATAATGATTACTTTAATTATTAAGTTATATTAAAAATTTGTACTAACTTGTGCCTTTATAAGTGCTTCTAAACATGGCTGGAAATATTCAATTCGCCTTTCATATAATAGAGGTAATTCTGATTTCAGCAGACTATCTATAGCTTTGAAATCTTCTTCTAAATTTGCTAAATTTTGTTTAGCCTATAATAAATGTTTACAATGATTTTCTGACTGTTAATAATTTAGAGTAATATAATCATTAAAAACAAACTATTAAATATTAAAATTACAAACAAACACACAATGAAATTTTACTTGTACACTAAAAGTAAACTTTGACGAAGTATAAATGTCTTAGCACATATTATTATATGAATCAGTCATTATACAAACACAAGAAACAAGTAGCAAAAAATCAAGCAAGAACAGCTTTATTAAGACTTTTTAACACAAAATCAAAAAAGGACATAATGTGATGAACAAAAAGTTAAATATGATAAATCAGATAGACAAGTAAAATCGCAGCAATTACAAAAAAATTTGAAAACATATTTACAGCATTAAAAAAAATATGTAACTTTGATTTATAGCAGGAAGAAGGTAGCAATGAGAAGAAATATATATAGGAATAAAAATAAAGCAAAGTAAGGGCAATAAAAGATAATGGTAGCATAAAGCTCAGACAGAACACGAGAGAAGAAATTTGAAAGGATTAAAATTGTAAATTAAATCATAAAGCCACAATGAAGTCATAAATTTAAGAAAGTTTTGAAAGAAAGCAGGTGATAGTGTTCAGAATTTGGGCATTTAATTAAGATGTACTATATGGCTACAACACTTCTTTACAATTAGAACTCAGAGCTCCTGTTTCATTACATAAAATACACCAATACAAATAAAAATGGTTATTGGACTGCTTTCTGAGATCAATATAATGATATAATATACATGGGTCTGAAAAAAAATTATAGATCATATATTTAGAAAACATAAAAACGTCAATCATTAGACTTGAACTAAACAGTATTCTGTGGACTACAAATGGATATCCATAATGAATGAACTTAGGAGGACTGACAGTTGGAATCTATAATGGATATAATTTATAAATCTATTATTGATGTAATTTGAATGTCAATAACAGGTGTAATTAAGACATCCATTGTGGATGTTATCTAAACATGTATTAAAAGTAATTGATTAACTGCAGATATTCCTTATTTTGTTTATCACTTCTAAAATTTGAAGTAAATTTTTGCCTTAGAAGTGAGAGACAAATTTATAATAATTAATGTTATCTGAATATCTGTTGGAAGTGTGTAATTATTTATGTTTAAAGAATAAGATAATAAAACATAAAACCAAGTAGAAAATGCTGAAAAGGATACAGATGTATTTAATGCTGATATTTACTGAATTTATTTTTAAAAAATTGCCTGATGATAAAAGAAAGATTTTTGTGTAGTAATTCTTAGACCATTTAATTTTTCAGTTTGGTTTTGTCAGAAAAAATTTAAGCATGGGGTATGGATAAAATTTATTAGAGAAGAAAATTTATTACTTTAAAATATACATATAATTTTTCTAAATAGAAACCATTAAATTTCTATATTTTACAAGTCAAAATATTTTTCTTCTAAACTTAATTGATATTTTTTGGCAGAACAAAGAATTATGCCCTTATTACTTATTGATTCCATCAATATTAAGATAATTATTAAGATCTGATCAAATCATAAGCACATTTTTATAAGTCTTAATTTTAAGTTTGATTAAAATATAATTCTGTATCAAATTAAAAAATTTTAGTATTTTTAATGAACACAAATTAAATTAATAATTCGAAACTTTTCCTCTTAGCAAGTGTAAAAATATAAATTAATTATTTTATTTTTGATGGATTACTATCTGATTTAAAAGTAATTAAAATGCTTAAAACTTATTAAATTTTGAAGTTTAATGACATATAAATTATTTGCTACGAAACATTACTTTTACAAAGATGTAGACGATTCAAATATACAATTATTTTTCACTATAGTATTTACTATGTATTTTTCACTATAGTATTCCACAATAGTAGTATCTAGAAGTTAAAGAATGACTTTATGGTAAATATTTTTATTTTAATTTAAAAAAGACATATCATTATGGGAAAGTAGTTAAATATGCAATTGTGTGTCTCATTGGTGAGATTTAGCTGCCCAGTGTTGTGTACTGTTTGTAGTTATAGCGTTATTTAGCATAATTTATGCAAAATACTACAATCATAAAAAAAGACCTTTTACAATCATTAAAGCATAATAGAAAATCCAACTCAAAGATGTTTGTTCAGAGAAGAAACTCTACTACAAATTATATATTAATATGAAAATGATTTAAATACTTAAGTTGATTGTAGAAATTGATAATATTCAAAGCAAAAGTCTTCTGAGCTTTGTTATAACTGTCTGTTTGACAAGTGATACATTTTAAATATTAGATAACAAAAACTATAATACTGTCAGGTTCTTTATAATTTTATTTTAAGTTTTATTTAAATCAAAAGATCATTAAATCTATGAATAATAATAATGACAATCATGACTACGGCCTATTCAACAATTTCCTAAATGACTAAACAGCTAAAAATTGTGATAAGAGATCATGATTCAATATAGAAATAATTATAGATTCTTCATTCAAACAGATTTGAATAAACCTTTTAAAAACTTTATTAACTTTAATCATGCTTAAATTATCTATTCAATATTAATTAAAAACATTTAAAAAATATTGCACATGAGCACTTGTATAGAGAATATTAAGTTTTTAAATTTCTTCTGATTTAATTTCACACAAATATTCTATACTTAGAAGTATTTTCTATGTAGATATCTACTTAGAAAATTCTTATAATAATTAAAGATTTACAATTAATGAGGAAAGCTTAAAGTTAAATGAAAACTTTTTAGCAAGCAGCAGACTAGATTTTAAAGCATGAATTAATTACGTAACATGTTTCTAATATCTATCATATGCACATGTATTGTCATTTAAATTCAGTGAGTGATTTTGAAGCCAAATAAAACTAATGTCTTTCTTTTGTAAAGCATTAAACCATACACGCAACAACAAAAAATGTCATTGTTGAAAGTTTTGCTAATTTCCATGGTGTCATACGGTGATCTCATAATAAATTGAATACTCTATTCATTACACAAAAATTTTGAGAATTTCAAACATTGTAAACATTCAACATAATTATTCTAATCGTTTGGACTCAACAGAATAAACTATTCATTTTGAGTGCATTAACACAAAAAAATCTTATAAAAAAATTATTAAAAAGATATTTTTTAAATTCCAGATATCAGTTTCTTATAGGCATAAATTTCGCTCTTTGAATAAATATTTTAACTTAGATGTTCAGTCTAAGCAGAAAAATTATTCTTTGATTATTCAAACGAAAACATATCTGATATAAAATAATATACATGAGAAAGCAAAATAATCCATTATATCTTGCTTTGTAATTTTACTGATGTTTTAAATAGCATATAAAGAAGGCAAATTTTGTTGTCTACTATTCATCAGGTAAGTATAAGTTTCAAGAATACTGCATAACACACACATGCAAAACTTTTAAAATGGTAACATACTTACGCTTTCTAATTTTACAATATTCTGTCCAGTTTTTTCCTTTTCTTGAAGTTTTTGTACTTTTTGACTAGCTCTAGTGCATTCCTACGAGATATTCAAAATTTCTTTAGAAAAGTGATCATGAAACAACTTATATAAGCAAAAATAATTTTATTTTAATGTATAAAGAATATTTTGACCAATTAATTAAAATTTACAATAAGTACATTACAAATAAATTGTATTTAAAAATATATTTTAAAATACAATATCTAAAAATAGAAAAGTAATCAAATAAGTAAAGTCATGTGAAATAATCACAAAAATGTGAAGAAATGAAAAGAATGAAAATGAAAAGAAAATGTATATACCTTAAGGGGAATCCTTCCTCAAAATAAATTTAGAAATGAGCTTCAGCGCCATCTAGCCCAGTTGTTTGGAGGTAGTCCCTTTTTCAAAGACTGAAAGAACTGATTGGTGAATTAAAACTCATAAACCATGCCAAAGCACCTGTTTACAAAGAAAAAGTAGCTCCTAACTCAATGGGGGGGGAGAGAATTTTAAGATGGGAATGAGTAGACCACTTAACCGCAATAGGGGTAAAGTGGACAATATTATCCCCCCGCTTCCTAATTTCCATCAGCATGTTCCCATACAGACTTTCTTCTCATATGTGGTCAATTTGTCTTGAAGACTGTTTATCCCCTGTCAACTGCCCTCATTACCGCTTCGGGGTATTTCTTCCAGGAACTGTATGTCTGCAAATCTCATGGGTGAGGAAAAAGTAGGGCTGTCTCAACTACTTCTCAAATTTGACACCAGAAATATCCGTTGTGAGCTTTTAGTCAAGCAATGAGAGAGAAAAAGCTCTACTCGGAGATTTTTAAAAGAAATATAATTCGATTTACTGTTTTGCAGAAAAGTATACAGATGCATAAAAAAAATTTAATACAATTTTGTTATTATTATATTCATTAAATGATCAAAACTTAATATCAATATTCAAATCAAAATAAAAGTATAAAATATACTTAATTTTCTTGATATATTTCCATTTGCTTTGATCTTACGAAATTTAATTCTTTTTTAATGGACCTTATAAGAAAGCAACAGTTGCTCTTCTCTCTTAGTACTTTACTTGTATAAATATTTTCAAAGAAACAAAAATGTCAAATTTCTTATCTCTTAAAAAAAGAAAGAAAATAAGGTAGTTTATTTATTAACTTTGGAATAATTTTTCTTGCTTTATAAAATATTTCGATACAAAATTTACTTAAAATTCCATATATTTCGCTTATAATTTCAATCAATGATTTTTGTAGGAATAGAAAGTCCACCTCTCTATTTGCATAGATCAGGCATCTCGACATTGTTTCTTGATATATTTCTAAGCAAACTTTAAAAGCAATATAACCTATTACATAATCAGCACTTTTTAGTGCAAATATGGCGATATCATCAGTCGTATCAGAAGAAGTGAATTCACTTCAAGAAAAATAGAACCTTTAATTTAAGAATTAAATAATCTTCACTTTGGGAATAAGCAAATGATTTGTGTTTGTGTGTGAGTAGAACTTAGCCTCTCAACAAATTAAAATCGAATGTGTTTCTCAATAAAATCATAAATATTACAAAATACTCTAAATATTTCATTCCTCGAAATGTCGTAAAATAGATTTGGGTCTCACATTCCATCTAAATTCAGTGTATATACCATTTTCAAATTTCTTAAATTTTCTTCATCTATGACAAAATATCAGAAATCCAGGTATCCAACATCAGAGCTCCAGGCTTGCAGCCAAATTTATAGCATCATCTTTAAATATTGTTTTTACATTGATTCTTAGTGTATTTATTCTCATTTTAACTAGCCAAAAATCATAAATTTTTGAAGATAATGACTTTATAGTGTTTATTTTAAAGTATCAAGTGACAATTTAGCTATAAAATTTTCTCATTTTTAGGTATATAAGTAAAGAAATTATTCTTCTTCCTCACCCTCAAATTTATATTTTCTTATTAAGTATTTCTATATACATCCCTGTTTTTAATTTTTGTGCTTCATTTAAAAATGTTTTCTTGGTTTGATTTTAATTTCTTAATCGTTTTCACACTTGAACTAAGCATTTTTTAGAGGATTTCAATTTCAAATCATTTTCAGCACATAATAATCTACTTTTTATAATTTTTCATTTTTCAGTACTACTATTTATCAAAATATATATTTAAAGCTTGAAATGAAATATGAAAATGTAACTCTGATTTTTCTTTTATATACATATATATATATGTATTGTTGCAAGGCAAACTGAATGAGAAAAGAGCAATCGCAGTTGATTTTTTAAGACATTTCACTGCTACTCTGGGGTCCATGTGGGAAAGTATATATGTAATTAGCCAACTTTTCTCTTTTTCATGGCTGTAAGTAAATCCCGTATGCAGGCCGTATTTGCTTGGTAGTTGAATTCTATTCCTGTTCGCACCCAGGAAACGAAAAGGCAGTTACCCTTTTATTTTTATCCTTTTCTAATTTTCGAAAATTATCTGTTCTGAAAATCATAAGTGTTACTGTTCAGAAAATTTTAAGTGCTATTATATTGAGTTCAATAGTGACATTTTATACATTTTGTAAAAAGTATTTTTGCATCTTAGTAATCTCTTTTTAGACTGATTTCGTCATAATTTTTATTTTCGACATGAAACATGTTTTAGGATATGAACAACACCAATGTTTTATACTGCATATTTTGCATTTTTATTATTTGCTGGTATTAAATTTACTTTTGCATAAAAATATTATAAGTTTACTAACAAAAGTATCAAAATAAAGATAATAATTTTCTAAACTTCCACTTGTGTATACTTTAGACCAAAATGTATAAAAGATTATTAAAACAATATTATTTCAGTTAAGCTTCTAAAAGAAATAAAATATTTAAATACGTTAATAAATTCTTCAGAATCTTTAAGTTTTATCAAGAATAAATGTGAACCAGTATGTAATAATCAAGTGAAAGCATAAAATTTTTATCCTATTTATTTTAAAGACTATTGAAATTTGAAATACATAAAATAATAACATATATAACTACATTATAATAGCTACACAATCATTCAATAGTATATATATATCCTGCATTTAAAGATAGGAAATTTATGTTTACAAAATGTACAAATCTGGAAAAGAATTTCAATATTTTAGTAAGTTTTCTGTATACAAAAAATTTTTGAGATTTTTGCGTTTTAAAATTATTTTAACTTTATTTTGCCGTATTGTTTTTTATTTTTCGCTTCGATTATAGATAAAGGATCTCTGACTTTCATTGATTGCGTATATCTGGGATCAATTATCTCCGGCAATAAGCAATCATGATAAAAGTTTCTTACTTTATTCTCCATTTCTTCTTTCCAGAATAAATCGTTCTTGAAATTTTTTTCGATTTTGTGGCCTTTCGGTGTCCATAGGACAAACAAGCAATATATATCTTTCGTTATATGTAACTGCCCTTGTACTTGGTAAAAATATTTGTGTCTTTTGTTAATGTTACCAATCTGTTATTCTTTTGTTAAATTCCAAAATTTAAATTTCCTAATTAAAATTGCTTCCTCTGGGGTAGTATCTTTGCAAGAAAATGGACATTTAATTTCAAGGATACCATCGTTGCCAATTAAACCATAAGGGCTGGCACCTAAATATGGTTCTTCGCTCTCTATATATATGTATACAAATAAACCACATTTTTTTTATATCAATCCCTAAATTTTTACGACTCAAAACTGCATCACCTGCATGATTTCTGCCATACCTCATCGCTTCATTGTCAAAATGAGAATATAGAAGAGATTTAACAATATTTTCACAGCTTGTATAAGGCAATTTGCAGCAAATACTTCCAAAATTGGAGGCAGTTATTCGTTTTCGCCTTTCAAACACCATTGAGGACAATCTCGTTGACCTTTTATTGATGTTTCCAACTCTCTTAGCTAGATTTCATTGAGCTGAAGATCTTTAAGAAATAATTCCTTTTTTACAATAAATGATTCTTTTGATATATCAGGCTTTTCAGCTTTATCCCCATAACTTTTTGTCATTTCATTTGGAAACAGATTTCTTAGTCTTGTTTCATTTCCGAAACGAAATTTGCTTAACTTGTTTCTTTTCTTGCTTTCTGATGTCAAATGCCTTTTCAATGACTTTTTATGCTCTGTAGAAGTCAAAATCTTTCCAGGGCTACTATTGTATAGCTCTCTAAGCAGCTTCGAGTGTGGAGTTCTTGTGTTGTGGCAAACAGCAGCCGTGACACAACTTCCTTGATATGAGCAACGGAAACAGTAATTAATCCGCTTTCTTCCTATAAATTTGGCAATTATTGAATTAAATTCTTCTACTGCATTGTTTGTGACATCAAACAATAAACTTTTAGCATTTTCTGCTAAAAAGTTTATCTCCTCCATTAATTTAAAATAAATTTCACTGTTTTTAAGATTTGAAATTAAATCAGCAGAAACACTCTGTCGATTGCAAAAATAATCTGTGCATTTTTTATGGTCTCCAAATATATGGGTAGGGGCAATGAATATACCAGTGCGTAAATAAAATGTACAAGGCAATAATGAAAACTCCAGTAGAAGTCTTTTATGAGTGTTTCCCAACGAGACTTTCGGACAGCACTTGATGAATTGTTTCCCCTGTGGAGCAGCACACCCCATGTTGCCAATCTAATGGCTCAAGACGACATTTCTTCCCCCTTTCGAGGAACCATTTTCTTCCAATCAAGTTTCTTTCTAGCAGTGGTGAGAGATTCCGGCTTTTTTGTGTCCAAAATTCATAAACTTTTAATGTAGCCAGGGCGGCAGTTTTATGCTACGGGCAACCACATGTATGTCCAAGATCTCCCCAGTCCCTAGAATATCTTACCATTTATATCCAAGCTTTCCCCGAACATCTGGAATTCCATATGCAAGTAATAACGATGACGTTATTATATATAAAATACTATGTTAAATTTTTTGTTTTTCCTGTTGATATTTCACATTTCATTGCTCAGGAAGAAGGGTGATTTAAGAATATTTGATTTACCATGGATATTTAAAAAAATCAAAATGGACTGGTATAAGTAGATTAAAAGTAAAGTAATTTTTTAGATCATTTCTTGTAATTGAATAGATTAATAAAGGCAATATAAAATTTAATGATCATCTGAATAATTGATAGAAATTCTTGTTTTTTTTGTGAAAGAAAATGTGAAGATGACAGATTTTATAAAATTATAAAACTTTCAGAAAGTAAATTTATCAAAAATTATTAAGTCCGTGGATATAAGACTTCATCAATAAAATATAGGATAAATCTTGTGGAAAATTATAATTGTACATGGAGATTTCAAAAAATACTTGACTTTCCAAAAAACGTATTTAAAGCTTTTTCTTTTTAATAAATTTTCTTGATTGTCATATCGATCCTATACATAATATCCGCTGAACCCTTCAATATCAGTAGTATAAAATTCGTAGGAAATGTGATAAATTCCTACAGAGAGAGGGAGAATTAAAAAGGGGGATACAATTTTACAAAAATTTATTATATGTAATGCATGTCAAATTTTTAGCTTTTAGAATACTAAAACTGCATATAATGACTCACAGCATGCATTTTTTAAATGCTAGAATATATTTTGAATGATTTAATTTTGGTGCAGTGATGTCATATTTGAATGAATAAAAATGACGTTTAGGATAGTTTGAGAATGTTCTATGACGCATTTGTTCAAGAGAGTATCCCAATTTCCTATACTTTACAAGTTTCATAATAACTACTAATGAGAGGGATATTCTTCCTAAAATTCTGAATTGTGTAAGGCCAATGCACATAATTATTATTAAGTAGATTTTTATTATTAACATATTTAATATCATACATTCCCAAACATCATCAAAACCGATATGTATTCCGATTTAAAAAGGAATGCTTTTACTTACCAAGAAACCGAAACTTAGCAGAAATAACCTCAAAATCAAAAGAAATATGTATACATACAAACACACACATATATATATATATACACATACATGCATATATATATATATATATATATATATATATATATATATATATATATATATATATATATATATATATATATATACATACATACATACATACATACACACACATATATATATTTGATATTTTTCAGGGATAAATAAATATTCTGTAGGTTTTGTTGAAATGTTCAACTTAATTCTGCATCCAAACTCAGTAAGCAATAAACTTAGGATCAAACATAAAATTGAAAAAACTACAAATTTTAGAAAGTTTTTATCAAACAAAGATTAAAAAATATGGAATTGATGAACTTTGCAATGTCTATAGATATGTATTGCAATATCATATCATTTTGAAAAATTACATCAAAAATATAAATAAAGAATTTAAAAAGCTCACTACATGAGAAATGTATAAATAAAACTTTTTCAATAGATTTAGCTGTTTAAAGTCCATATATATATATATATATATGTACTTTAAACAGCTAAATCTATCTATATATATATATATGTAGACTTTAAACAAACAGCTAAATCTATTGAAAAATTTATACATTTCTCATGTAGTGAACTTTTTAAATTCTTTATATTTCCTCTTGTATATAATAAAGGGGGGAAAATATCTCATCTCTGAGGATACATATACATATCCTCAGAGAAGGGACATTTTCCCCCCTTTACTATATACGAGAGAAAATCCTCAGAGTCTCTCCTATATAGAAAAGGGGAAAGAAATGTCCTTTCTCGCGCCAATTTAGAAACATATTTTTACAGGAACACCTGCATCATTTGCTAGGGATCAGTCAAGGGAACTCACAAATTATCTCCTAGAACTATGGAAAACCAAACTTCAAATTTTAGTGTGTGAGGAGGAGCTTGCTGACTAAAGCATGCAATTGATTGGGTTGATTATTCAAACAACCATGTATTCATCCGCCATATGGGCGTTGGTAATTTTTGCGAAATATTTTAATTTTTATGCATGCAAATAAAAAAAATTCTATCATAGATAAAGTAAAAATAAAAATTTGATCTCATTTATAAATATATTTACAATTTAAGACAGCTTTTAAAATTTCTAAATTCTATAACTTTTTTAAGTTATTAATGTTTTAAGCATATTATCAAATTATTGAGCCAATTTAAAAATAGTTAAAATAATTTTAAAAATAAATTTCAAAACAGAATAAATTATTTTTGTGCATTATAAAAAACTACAAAAAGTGAAGGTCTAGTTATAATAGATCTTCAGAAATATGTTTTTAAATTTTTCTATAGACTTAACATTAGAGCTCGTTTTCAATATGGCACGGAAGGATTCCCCTTAATACAAAACTTCTGATTAAGACAATTTTAATATTTTAGGAGACAACATCCAATTTCAAAAAAATGTTAACGAAGAAAAAATACATAATTTTCTGGTTCTGAAACTCTAACCTTCTCATTTGCAACTAATAAGCCTTATATTTTAATTTGTCCTAAAAAGATATTAAATTACCTCTGTTAATTTTTTATTTAATTATAATTAAATATTTCACAACATAATTTCATTTTTTGATAAGAAAAATTTTCTTTTTCATTCTTTTATTAAAATACACTGCCTTTTGTTTAGAATGATTAGCTTTCATCACTTGCTAATAAAGTGTCTTATTTTGTAGTCTCCCAAAAAAATTCAACTAACTTAAATAGTAACATAACTAATATTAATATAAGTCAATTTGATCAATAAAAATTGTAAAATTATCTACAAGGGATTTTAAAATTAACTTCAATAAGGTTTATATTTACCCCACCACTGAAGATTATATCAGGGAATTGGCTCTTCCAAATGGAGGTTAAAGGTGGGGATGACAGCCCCAACACCATGTAAACTATCTTATTTAGAAATCCCAAACAGTTAACAGATGGTTGGAATCTACCCAGACGACTTGGGAAGAAAATGGATATGATTATTGCTACATGGAAAATTTAAACTTTTTACATGAGTGGCACTTTGAGGTACCTTGAGGATATTTTTATGAATACAAGGTTAAGGCATATTTGAGAAAAAGAAGTTCAATGTTTATTATAGCTGCCAAGAGAAACGACTTGAATTTTATACAGGAATCATTGTGAGCAAGAGCATAAAAATGTCATTGAATTCATGTCTGTTAATGAAAGAAACCATAAGCTTCGTCTAAAGGAGAAACAATATCAGCATAATTTAGGGTCATGCACAGAAGACAAAAAAAATCACTGATAGGGAGAGTTTTCATGATTCATAAAAAAATACTAATGAGAATTGCTGTTGAATGTGAGCGATACAAACAAACTTTGGATTGGAGATTTCAATACAAGAATTAGAAATGAAAATACGATTGGACGTAATATTGGAGAACAAAGCTTACAACAAATTTCAAGTGAGAATGAAGAATTTTTGCAGTTGCAAATGAACTACTGATAGGTGGCATAATTTTCCAAGATGTGAATAAATATAAAGCCATATGGAGATCACCTGATGGAAAGACATGCAACAAGATCGTTCATATTGTTATAGAACTGAGACATTGAGGTAACCTGTTGGATGCTCGATGCAATAGAGGAGTGAATATACATTCAGATCACTTTCTGCTTTTATCAAAAATCAGATGTTGATTAAACAAATCATTTTATTTTAAAAAGAAGAAACCACATAGAAAGACTATAACTGAACATCAAACCCAGACACCTTGAACCATATAAGAGTAAACTTAGAGATAGGTTACAGGCAGAGTCTGCTGGATAAGAGAATAAAAGTTAATAGGAAATACTGAAACAGATAAAAAGTAAAACCATTCTCAAAATGAATGAGAACAAGAAGATTGGTTGGTTGGTTGGTTGGGTTTTATGGCGAAAGGTCCAAAATTGGACACACTGCGCCAAGAGTAAGTTTTTTGTAGCTTTATCTTAATTTTTTTTTGAAACTATCATTATTATTTTTTGTTAAACCCAAATGCAAGCAACATTAATAATTTTAAAAAACAAAAATCTGTGTATATGCTATTTTAAAATCAAATTCTAAAATATAAAAGAAAAATCAATAATATATACAGTTTTAAAATTTAAAATGAAAATTTAAATAAAATGCATAAAACCTATTGCCCTCAAGAAAGCAAATAAGTTTCTATGGGGTGGATCCCCTATTATGTCAGACAAAGTTATAAAATCACTTTTAAAAAAGTGTAGACATTGTTGGTTAAAATTATAACATGAAATTAAAATATGATAAACATTGAATGGTTCATCACACGCTTCACATCATGGACTTAACTCGCTTAAAAACAAATGTCTGTGTGTGTCCGATATGAAGGCGAGTTAATCTAACATAAGCACTTCGCAACGGTAAAATTGATAATGATACGAGGGATGAGCAAATGGTATGTAACTTGTTGCCAACCTGCAAGTTCCATGATTCCTGCCAAAGACCATATATAAAACTTTTTATAACCTTTCTCACATCTGAGAGAGGAACTGATGGTAAAATTGGACCTGATGCAATCTCAGCTTCTGCATCTGCTCTCTCATTTCCTTCAAGACCCATGTGGCTTGGTATCCAACAAAATATAATATCTTTTCCCTTGCCAGCAAGGGAATCCAATGCTTTGAAAATTGTCGACACAACAGGATGACAGGTAACACTATTGTTTCTCAAAGCTTCAATAATACTCATGCTGTCAGTATATATACAAAATTTATGACAATCATCTGTATTCACGTGCTGAAGCATGTAGTAGATTGCCGCTGCTTTAGCAGTACAGATGGAGCAGGACGAATGTAGGCTGCAGCTGCAAGATGCATTATTGATAAAAATTCCACAGCAAACATGTCCTGCGGTTTTAGATCCATCCGTGAATACAGGTTTGTAAGATTGGTACTGACCGCGATGAGAATAGTATAGCTGTTGAAAAACAACAGGTGTTGTGTCGGATTTTCTGAATTGGGCAAAGGTATTTATTGGTTCATACCAAGGTGGATAGATATTTTGATCAATAGACTCTATCCGAACATCACATAGGTCTGTGAACCACAGATGTGATTTGACTCGTGTGAGAAAAGGTGAGATGCTCAATGGACGAGCATCATATAGTCTTTTAAGGGAGGCATTAGGAACCAAGTAACGTAAGGGATGGTCAGGGTTCGACATGATCTTAGCATAATAATTGAGAGACTGCTGCATTCGTCTCAGGTCTAACGGTAGTTGATGACATATCACGTATAGACTTTGGATGGGTGATGTGCAGAATGCACCAGAACATATCCTCAAAGTAGAGTGATGAACTGTGTCCTGTCTTCGTAAAACATAAGATCTAGCCGATCCATAAATAACACTTCCGTAGTCAATGCGGGACAAAACAAATGACTGATAAACTCGAAGAAGTGATGTGCGATCTGCACACCAAGATGTATTTGACAACACCTTGAGGATATTAAGCGATCGCTCACACTTCTTCCGCAAATGTAAAATATGCGGAAGAAAGGTTAATTTTCGGTCAAAGATTATTCCCAGAAATTTTATTTCATTGACTACTTGTATTGGAATGCTGTTGATGTAAATCATAGGATCATTATGCAGGCTAGTCTTTCTACAGAAGTGGACACATTTACTCTTGCTTGGTGATAAGGTATGGCCATTTTCAGCACACCATGCAGCAAGTTTATTAACTGCTGTTTGCAGTTGTCTCTCAATTAACCACATATTTGACCCCTGACATGATATTTGCAGGTTGTCATCATAAAGTGTACCATTTACAGATGGTGGTAATTGATGCAAGATGATACTAATGAATAAATTAAAAATGGTGACACTTAAAATGGAGCCTTGGGGAACACCCTCGGCTTGAATAAAAGTATTGGAAAATACAGTTCCAATACAAACTTTAAAAACACGGAAGTTTAAAAAATTTTGTAGGAATATTGGTAGAGCCAAAATCATATAATGAACGGAGAATTCCATATCGCTAGATACGGTCGTATGCCTTCTCGATGTCAAAAAAAATGGAGACCAGATGGTTCCTCTGCACAAAAGCATTGCGGATTTGGGTCTCCAAATATGTGATATTATCAAGAGTGGATCTCCTTTTTCAGAATCCACTCTGATTAATATGTATAGATTTTTTTTCTAAGACATAAACGAGATGGGCGTTGACCATACGTTCGAGAGTCTTACAGAAGCAACTTGTCACTAGCAAAAGTTTCACCAAGGGTCGATAATGTGAAGGGTCTGAAGGATCTTTACCAGCCTTTAGAACCGGAATCACTATCGCTTCATTCCAAGCTGATGGAAATTTCTTTTCATTTTAGATCCTATTGAATAAAAATAATATGTTCGATAGGGAGTCTGGACTTAAATTTCGAAGCATTTGATAGCTGATTCCGTCTGGTCCTGGACTGGTATCGTGGGTCTGCTTTAATGCTCTCTTCAATTCCAACATCCAAAACTCACAGTTGTAAGGCAAGGATTCACCATGTTAAAACGAATTGGTGTTCGCTCAGCACGACTCTTAGTCCTTAAAAGCGAAGGACTATAAGAGTCGTTGATTGAGACACTAGCAAAAGTTTCACCAACGGTATTAGCAATGTCTTCAGGAGAAGAGTATACAGCAGCTCCGGTTTTTAAAACAGGAATTAAAAAATCCTTATAAATCCCATTGGCTGCCTTTACTTTTCTCCACAACTGTTTATTGGATGTGGATGATGTAATTGAAGATATATAATGACACCAAGATTCCTTCTGGTTTGGACAACAAGCTAATGCTTTAGCTCTCTTAAAGACAATAAGATTCTCCGTTGTGGGGTATCTCCTAAATAACCCCCATAACTTCCTTTGTTTTTTATAAGTTTCTTGGCATTCTTTATTCCACCAAGGTTTGCTACGCCTGTGTAGTGTAGGGGAACTCTTAGGAATTGAAGTATCAGCCGCATTCTTAATTGTTTCGGTGACTTTTGATACGGCAACATCAATATCCTCGATTAAAACCATTTCATAATCAACAACTGCCAATTGTGAAAATAATGTCCAATCTGCCCGACTGTACACGTAAGTAGGTAAGCGTTGTCTTACATTACTACCTCCAGTCTGGGAGATGACGAGAGAAAAATGATCACTATTATGCAGATCATTTCCTACTGTTAGATTTAACAATGGCAGGAAAGATGGAGAAGAGATGGCCAAATCGAGGGAATGAAACGTTGTTGTGGGTATATGGAAATATGTCTTCTCGTCAGTATTAAGCAGACAGAGACAGTTATCAGAAATAAACTGTTCTATCTGCCGACCGCGAGAATTGATATCATCACTTCCCCACAAAGAATGATGTCCGTTAAAGTCACCAAGTAACAGAAATGGTGAAGACAGCTGATCAACTAATGCATCGAGTTCCTCTTGGCGTATGACATCGTGTGGTGGTAAATATAAACTAGACTGTTAATAAGCATGAAGTATGAATTCTTACAGCAACAGCCTGTAGAGTAGTATTCAATGGATACATAGTGCTGAGGAAATTATTAGATGTTAATATACAAACACCTCCAGACACTACCATTATCACCACAGTCTTTCCTAATACAGTTAAATCCTCACATGGAGAAGTTATTGCTAGACTTCAGGAATGTTTCCTGAAGTGCAAAACATGTGGGATTATGATCTGTAATTAGAGACTTGATGGCATCAAGATGTGATTGCAAATCATGGCAGTTCCAAGAAATAAAGGAAGCTATTTTTTAAATAGAAAAGCTCCTTTCCCGGAGCTGGAAGGCGGGTCTTCTGTCACAAGAACAAGAAGGATTGGATTGGATTGCTCTTTAGCTACAACTAAGAAAAACGCCTACAAACAGAAAGTAAAAAATAATTAACGTAATGTTTCATTTCAGTTTAAAAACAAGTATTCAACCTCTGTACCCTTTGAACCAAATATCCCATTACACAGGAGATACACATCTTCATATGGACTACATATTACTTATTAATAAACTTTATCAAAATAAGAAATATTTTATCTTTTAGTGAATAAGAAAATTATAACTCCAGCATAATAAAAATATTTCCTGAGAGAAATGAATTAAAGCAATTTAAAAACCAGAAAAATGTGCAATCTACAGAGAAATACAAATGTATAAAATAAAATATCATTCATTTTATGACAATTTCATCATATAAGAAATTTACCTGCATGGCTTGATCTCTTTTTTTTAATGCAGTTCTTGTTTCAGTAAATGCTCCTTGAAATCTAAAACACAAATAATATCGAACTAATATTGCATCATAGTAAAATTTGGAGAATTTAAATCATTAACAAAAAGAATGAAGATATATATAAATTTTGAGAATAACATTATTTACAGAAAATAACTTATCTAAACATTACAGAAAAGAAAACTTAGATTATGATTTTGTATAAACAGCTCTAGAACATTTACCCATAAAAAATAATATCCAAAAATAAAAAATGTTTTAATACTACATATTTCCCTTAAACTCAATAATCAAACAAATTAATGCTAATTGAATGCCTTAATCAAATAGACATCAAAAAGAACAAGACCTAACTATTCCTGAAGGTAAAAGATACAGAAATGAAATAGAAAAAAATACTTTTGCTAAATTAATTTGAATGCAACTTTTATTATTGAATATCTTTTTCAAAAGGCTGAATAAACAATTTCAATGATATTCTGCTTAGTATTAAAAATAAAGATTTATTTAGTTAAAGGATAATAAATTAAAAATATTATATAATAAAACATTTATTTAAAAGTGTATAATGCAAATATATAAATGAAAATTATTCATTAAAGTTTATTCTTAAAGTTATCTCTTACCAGTGAAAATAATTATTTAACATTTTAGTTAAGGTTGAGAAATAAATTACTTTTTAAAGCAGAAAATGCCTAAATCAAGCATGTGTTAAGATTTTGTTAATCAAGCCTCTGTCAAGTTAAGATTTCATAATATTGAGACAGAAGTTATAACTTAAAAGTACACAATCACAGGATACTTTTGAAAAATCATAAGAAAGCACCTTCAATATGCAGTTTTAATGCTAAGAATTGATGTGTGACAAATTGTTGAAATTTGTAACACTTGCAGAAAAATACAAATCACATGGTTCCCAGCACAAAATGGAAAGCAAATATTATTATTTAAGCCTCTGTTTAAACTTAACAATGAATATACATAAAATAATTTTTTTAATGATATTGGAAGCAAATGGACAAAACGTACAATGGTTCATAAATATAAGAGGTTTTTTACATACTTAATTTTGAGAACTAAACAAAGAGCACAAAGACCATGTCATGCATACTTGATTTGCAACAGCAGCAATTACAGAAGTTTAAAAAAATCACAAGAAAAATGGACAGTGAGAAATTTTTTTCGCTAACTGTTTTTTATGGTAAGCAATTGATGTATTATACATTTCAAAACAAATTAGAAAAAGAAATTTAAAATTGTATGTCTTCTAATCTATATAATAATCATTAAGCTTGCTCTTTGCAAGAGAGATTTTTGAATATATGTTTTTCATATCTTCTTTCAATTACTTAACGAAATGTGAACATCATACTTTACTAAAACTGTAAGCAATACTCAGTGTCACAAGTTAAAACATATTTTATTTTCAATGTTTACAAGAAAATGCATTTGTACAATTCTAAGTTAACAAAAAATTGGAACATCAAAATTTAGAAGTTTTTCAAAATTGAAAATATTAACAATGATATTTTAGCATTTTTATTGATGGGTTTGTAATGGTATGGCGTGGATAATACTACTCACCTCAATGACCTGGTTTACAGGTGCCCACTGGGTAATGATAAATGAGTAGTAGTTTCTGGCCTTGTTGTGGCAAAGGGTTAGTCACCCATTGCCTGACATTGTTAATAAAAATATTTTCCTTAAAATATAGACAAGAATTTATAATATTACAAGAATAAAATTTATAACATTACCTAATATATACAAGAATTTAACTTCCCCCAATTTATGAAGCAAAATTTTAATTCCAGCCATTAACTAATATATACAAAATTAAAGAAATTTCTTACTTTTTCAATGGTTCAACAATCGTTCTTCGTGTTAATAGCACCTAATATATATAAAAAAAAAATTTAAATACCTTTAAGAAATAAAAAACAATAAAAAGTAACATTTTTACTAAGCTCTGTGTTCATTCAAAATTTCTCAAACTATTTAACATGAGGCCTAACACAAATGAGTTTACAAGATTTCATGTGTACAGTGTTTATGTAGTTTGTTGTAATTTGTTATATTAGGCAACAACATAACTTATCACATGACTGGCAATATTATGCCGATTCTTCATCAATAAAAGTTTACTTACAATTTGAATTTCTTACAACTGCAATTAAATTTTTTGGACCAGTTTGAATTTTAATAGACATTCGAAATCATTTCATTGAATTTCAATGGTAACATGAATTCAGAGTTGCCATTAATTGGTAACAAAAACAATAAATTGGGAGCTGAACTCCAGTTTGCCACAAGGTCAGATGCTGGAATAACAATTTTGCGTTGTATCCTTACATAAACTTTTGTATTCGTTCTAGATAAAAATGTTTACTAGCTCTGAGAAATTACTTATTACAATACACTCATATACAAAACATGAAATGAGAAGTGATACAAAATTATACATACGGACTGGGCATAAAAATTTACATTCAATAGGGAAATAATATTTCAGCAGTTCTCTTCATAATAGCAGGAGTTTGATTCCCAATTTAATATTCTTTTCTTTTTTTGCCACTTCATGGCAACTGAACTCATGTTGCCACTGAAGTTTCCATAAAATAGTTCTGTTACATTTCAAAAATGAAAATTAAAAATAAATTATTTCCTCAGATGTGATACTTTCAAGACTTAATTCTCAGTTGTAGAAGTGCAATCTAAATAACATCATATTTAAAGATATTTTCAGAATAATTCTTAAATAATGATAAATGTATAGATAAAATAGTAAGTAAAATCTGTCATATTGAAAATTGATAAGAATACTTCAACTATTATTGTAAAAAAAAAAATATCGATTATATTGTACAATTAGTATTTTCAGTAAATTTAAATCTAAGATTTCATATTTTTTTTACTCTACTTTATTAATTCAGATTTCATATTACCACACTTAAGTTTATTTTTTACTATGCTAAAATTCATGAAATGAAATGACATATGGAGTATATAATACAATAAAATTAATCAAGTTAATTTTTATCTTGTACATCAGAGGCTTTATGTTATTTTTTTAATTAAATTTTATTACATTTACAAGAAATATATTAATTAAAAATACTCAGAATGTTTTTATGTTGAAATAATTATTTCCATTCCTGGAGCATGTTACCCATAAAAAGTAATATTATATATATATATATATATATATATATATATATATATATATATATATATATATATATATATATCTATATATATATATAATCTTAAACTATTTAAATCAGCTTTTTTCTAACATATTTAACAAATAATTATGTAATAACTAAAAAAAGCTTAAAATTCCTATGACATATGCGAGCAAATATGCACAAGGTTCTTGGTTGTGAAAAAAAAAAGAACACCCGCTGAATATATGATTCATTGGATAGCTGAGTCTTGATTCAGTCAAGCAATGTCATTTCACAGTAAGATGGTAGTCATCTGTCCTGACCAAGCAACAATGGATCTAAATATGTGATTTTAGCACAAACAATAGGTATTCAACTCTAAACATTCTCCACAAGATTTGATGAAAGAAATTAATAACTTTTATATTGTGTTTCACAGAGAAGGGAAACTGCTTAGCTAGATATGTCAACAATACAAGTGAAAATTTTTATCAAGCCCAACATGCTTAACCTTTTTATTTAGAAAATACATATTACACAATTGTAATTGTGTTTGCAAGTATTCACTTCTGATTAAAAACTGGAATAACATAAACTATAAAGTCAAGCTTTTATTTGTTTATTTTCCTATAAAACAACTCACATTTTCCTGTTAAACAGCTCACATTATATAAACAGATCATAAAATGCAAAGTATCATAGATAAAAATTTATTACATTTAAATGTCATAGGTTTTATCACTTTTAATTCAATTGTATATACGACTATATTTTTAACTTAAATTAAATCTGTATTAAATATACACATAAATTAAAAACCTAGTTTAAATTCTTCATTACCAAAATTTTGTTCATCTACAAATCCTTTATCAGGGTTTGTACAGATTTCCAAGAAACAAATTTTAGGAGTTTTCCAGGAGTCAAATCAAAAATTTCTAGGAGGTATCAACATTCATGTTAAAATATTTTTTATTTTAAAAATTATTCTTAACCAAATATGCATATAATTATGTACATGAAATATTTTTCAATCATTTCTGTACATAATAAAAATAAATAATTGCAAACAATAATGAGACTATTTTTTATTTGAGTTAAAATTATTAATGATTATTTCAAAAGCCTTTATTGAATTTACAGCTATAGCAACTAATTTTTTTTTTATTTATATAATACACATTCTAAATAATACTGGATTATGCATTGTATAAAATAATGAGTTGTTTTAGAGTTCTCAGACATTTCCAATAGATTCAGATAGCAAAGATTTTTTCAAAAACTTTTGCCTTAAACTTTTGAACGATGCATGAAAATCTCCAGCAATAAATGGCAACATTGGTTTATCAGTTTGATAAATTATCAGAAAAGGTTCTACTTCCCGAGCAATAAATATAAGAAAACTTGTATTTAGCAGAAAAAAAGTACATCTTTTGTACACTTCTGCACAATATGAAAATTTTTGATACCAGGATTACAAAATTTTTTGTTTTGAACAAATGACATATGTTTTAAGATACAGTAACATTTCAAGCAAACCATTGAAAACATTTACATTTTCTAACAATCAATGTTTGCAACATTTTAAAGGAAATTTTATGCCAGGGTCAAGGCTATCAAAGTCATCCCTATGAACGGGTGAGTCCTTTTTAATAGCATGTAAACTGCATTTACTGTTACCAGAACTTCTGGAAATGAGGAACATCTATGGCTGTAAGCGATGTGTAGAATGTGTAGGCTGCAGCTTGCTACATTTACAATATTTGAATGATGCTCACTTTTTAAAAAATCAGCAATTTTAGTCAAAACAGACTAGTTGACACTTGGGCCATCCATTGACAACTAGAGTAATACACTTGTTCCTAATTCTAATCACTTCTCATTCACTTTTTCAAACAAAATATCTCCAGTCAGATGAGTAATACTGTGTTCTAACTGTATCATCATCCTAAAATCTTACATGGCAGTCCAATAGTTTTGTCTGCGGATGATTACTAAAGTTTTCATCAAAGAAAAGCACATAATTAGAAATGATCTGAACTTTTTCTTTAAATAAGTTGGAAAAATAAGGTGCAATTCCAAAAACTGTTAAATAAGCACATTTTTTTTCAGCACAACTGAATTGCTTTGCAATAGCACTATCTGGAAATATTGCTTGAAAGAGGAAATTTATATTGTTACAAGAACTGTAGCTGAATCCATTGTTTAAAATTTTAAGGGTCCATAGAATTTCAGCATTTAAAGCTTCTTTTGAAGAAACAAATTAATCTAAATGAATCTAAAATTTCAGAGCATGCTTTGGGTTCACATTCCTTAACAAGATCAGCAGAAGTGAAAAATCTTTTAAATGAGTAGATATTTTTTAGCAGAAATAGCTTGTTCTAATAAATATACATGCTTTTTATCTTTCATATGGAATTTGCCAATTCACCCATATTTGCAATGCAGAAGTCTTTCTTGCAAAACCGACAATGGACATGTGTTATTTTATTATTTTTTTTTTTGCACAACAAAGCAAAAGACAATCTTTGTATGGCTTTTCCAGAGTCCACTAGTCATTGAAAAGACACTTTACACCAGGCATATTAAATAATTTATTTCAGTTTTTATTTCATTAATAAACAAATTTATCCCAATTCAATTGAATTATACACAATTTTCATCAAGGGAGACATGGAAAGTATGCTTTAACTCCAAAATTTTATATTTAAATGTTAATATTCAAAGAATTTTATACAATATAAGGAAAACAGCAGCAAATAGAAAAAAAACTTTTACAATCACCAGTCTTAACTGCGTAACATATTGATTTTGTTTGGCGATTACTTTACTTTACATAAATCTAAATACTACTAATCCGAATTATCTTCAAATTATTGTAGCTGAACTTGATCTTGAAACCGCTAATACACAAGTCAACAGTTAAGAATACAAAATTTAATTTCGATCGTGCCTTCATCTAGTGACAATATTTAAAACTAATACTGAATTAAGTGTCCGACAATTTTATTGAAAATTTTAAAATAAGTTAAAAAAATTA
Source organism: Latrodectus elegans (assembly GCA_030067965.1). NCBI lineage: Eukaryota > Metazoa > Arthropoda > Arachnida > Araneae > Theridiidae > Latrodectus > Latrodectus elegans. The sequence goes on from CM057809.1 coordinate 8,378,024, forward strand.
CAAGATTTTCTGGAAAAAATAAATGCATCAAGGTAAGAAAAAATTCTAGTTTGTGATTCACTATTTTCAAGGAGTCGTCAAAATTCCAGGAGTTTCAAGTGCCCTTAAAAATTTTTTTGAAATTTTAGGAGTCTCAAGGAGTTTCCAGGAGTTGTGTGAGATCTGCTTTAATTTAAAAGAAAAAAAAAAGCTGACTGTTTTTTGACTAGAGACTGTAGAGAAATTCATTAAAACATATCATAAAACTTTAAATGCATGTGACTCACCAAATCATCATCAAAAGCACTAGCTTGAGATACATATGAATGCCATTCTTCCACTAATTCCCTGAATTTCTCTTCATCATGGCACAAAAAACTGTTGGACAAATCAGATGTCATCTTTTTTTCTGATCGGTTAACATCTTTGAATAAATGAGACAATGTCAGTACTAATTTAATTTTAAAACTTATACAAAAAACAAAGTTTCATTAATTACCAAGAATGCAGTCTTCATACTTCTTTGCATCTTTATACAATTTTTTTGTTGCGTTTTCCAAACTATTCAATGGTTTATTAGAAAATAAAGGAATATCAAAATTATGAAATATTTTAGAATACATGTTAATCAGTGATAAGCAAAACACAACTGTGCTTAAAATATATGATCATAAATACATATAAGTAAGAAAATATTAAAGTGTAACATAGAACAGTTCAGCAAAAATTGTTAGATATACACACAACAAGTTTATTAAGGAGGTATATTAGTAACTCTTCAGTCTAAATGTTATATTAAAAAGTTGATAAATTATATTTAAGAATTAACTGTTCATATTATTATTAAATAAATAATTCATTAAGAGAGGACTAATAAAGCAGTAATATATACAGAATTTTAACTTTCAAACTACCTACAAACTAAATTTGGAGCAAGATACAAAATGAAAACAATCTGATCAATATATCTATTACAGATGTGTATATATAATTTAAAAACTAAAAATACTACTGGTAAATTTTTTAACCCTTCAAAAGTGAAAAATAAAAATACAGTAGTAGACTTTGGTTCTTGATTTTTAAGAGACTTCACAATGGGGAAAAAAATAAGGAACAATGCATTCAACTGAGACTATCACTACTTTAGGGAAAGTCATGACTGTAGTATTCTTTCTTTTATTTCGGATTTCACATTGAGTAGTAAAAAAGGAATTTTATTAACTAACATAATGTCAAAAACATATTTGTAAACTCAATGACAAAAATAATAAGCATTCAGTAGTTCAAATTCAAAACTGTTTTAAATATATACATATTTTGATTAGAAATAAAATTCAGTTTTATTTAATAATTGTCATTAAATTCTTATGAATTATATTGCATGGATAATGATTTTATAGTAGTCACAGTCTCCAACCGAAACACTCATTGATATATGGAAAAGTGTATTTACTTTTTATCTAAAGGTATCTCAATTAAAAAATTTAATAAATTTTGTTTTTATGCTTTTAAAAACAAAATATTCAAAATGTATTTTTCACAGCTAGGTATTCCAATCAAAACATCTAATATCGAATTAATAAGTACAGATAATATATGTACATTTTTGAAAGATAAGAACTCTTAAATCAAATTTATACAATCATCTCCAACAAAAAAATTTAATTACAGCTCTTGGTAGTGGATATACTCATTATCTCAAGCATCATTTTTTCCTTGCCTATCAGGCAATTTTTCTTTTTTGTTTACATAAGAAATTTCTATTTTTTTACTCTAATGTTTATACATAGCTATTCCAATAAACTTAATGGTTAATTATGAACATTAGAATTAACAAAGTAGAAAAATACTATTGACTAAATATTATCCATTGCACACACATATACATTATCTTCATAATTTAAGATTTTTAAATCTTAAATATTTTGGATAGTAATGGTAAATGCAACATATTCCACATTTCCTCAGCAATTAAGAATCATTTAAATCATTATTAAAAAATAATTTGGCAGGACTAATACTATTTATTGGAAATAAATAAAACTAGGGAAATATTTTGTTTGATAACATGTTCTCACTGAAAACAATTCACATCAGAGTTATAAAAATCCATGTTTCTATAAGGTATGGAAATATATGAACCTAATAATTTGTATTTTAAGCAAAAATAATTTAAACAGCAATGAAAAAAATGAAGACTAATTATGTATGTGAATTACCAAAATGTCCATAAAGTAGAAGTTTGCAATATATATTTCCCTGGATAATAGAATAATGAACATAAAATAGGTCTGGTTGTTAAAGGCCAAATAAGACTTAGCAACACAGAATTTTCAATCGTAGAAAAAAAATAAAAGCAACAGTTTTTTTTATTTATTAGTTTCATGAAATTTGTAGTCAAAACATCACATGCAACCTATTAGGATCATAAAACTTATTTTAATGTCACCGATTCAAAATTTTACAAATCAAGTCAACATTTTTGGTTTCATATAGTTTTAGAGAGTTGAGACAAAAGCAATGAAACTTTGAAATAAAAAGACAAGTAAAAAATTATGTAAAAGAAAAAATTATCAAAGGTCAAAATTGCATATTCAATTTTAAACTCCTTCTGTTTCAAAAACTATAAATTATGTGTACTATAAGTACTTATATATTTTTGAATTTTAATTATTTTAAGAATTCTAAGCATATAAAAACTATTGACAATTTCATAACATATTATATTTATAACAGAAAACATTATAAATGAAATGTTTTCAAAAATTAGAAGTGATTTGATATAATATTTGTGTTTCCTAAGGTGTTTTCCTTTCGAATAAAATTTCTGTTATTCAAATAGAATTTCATAATCTTTAAATAAGTAAAAATTTGAGACAGTCCACTTAAAATATCAGTTTTCTTGTGCGAATAGGTTGATGAATAGGCAAATGGATAGAAAAATTGCTTAACCTAGATTTTAAAATTCTTTCAATACTTAATGTTTTAAATTATAGAAAGATCGATAAATATTCTTTAAATTTAAATTGCACACAAAGAAACTTTTACCCGTTAATATATATATATGCTTTTAAATTGTAAAATTCTTCTATTTTTAACACAAGAGCTGTATTAAAAATAATGCAAATGACGAATAGAAATGTACAGATAAACAAGAATGCTTGGATATTTAAAGTATGAGAGAATTTAGGAGAAGGTATTAGAATTTAATCAAATGGTCTTTAAAAGAAAGCAAAAGCAGAGGTGCACACAATTTCAACTTTTAAAATAATTTAACTAAATGGTTGATAATATTTTCAACAGTATAAGAACTAAAAAAAAGTTTAAATAAATTATAACCATGAAAGAAGTTTATCAGATTATTTAAATTCTATCTGAAGTGAAACAACTTAATGGAGAAGTTATATCTCAACAGTAACTTGAAAAATTGCATGAATGAGTATGGTGCATGCATAAAACTTCAGTAATTCCAGAGCTAAATGTCATTAGTATTGTGAAACCAAAACACTGATACAGTATAGGATACTTATCACAGAGCATATAGGATGACCATAATAATTTTCAAATTTTATTCATTTAATTAATATTCAATATCACATTAATACAAATGAAATTTTGTAACACTATTACATATAACTTGAGCAATTTCAAAAGTACCTTAATTTAGAAGGAAATTTAAAATTTTCTATTTGCAACTATTGAATATTAATGATTCAAATAAGCATGATTTAGAAATTAATGCATAGTTAAATTCAATATATCAATTTTAATGAAAATATATTTTGTCCATACAGTTTTAAAATTTTTACTGGGACTAAATGTAAAGTACTATTAAGTTTTAACAATGCTTTTAAATAAGTAGCTTAATTACTTCAATGCTTAATAAAAGAGTGAAATTAAAATTGTGACAGTACATGAATTTAAATTTAAGTCATAATTACTAGAAAAATTGAAGCTAAATTGTAAGCTCCTGCAATGCTCAGAAAATGTTTTAGAGAAACACAAATTTTATACCAAGAAAAAAAATTTTTTTAAGATTTCGGGAAAAATATGTGATACAATAATGCATTTCATAACATATAAATTCCAAAAGTGATATACATAGTTATAGAGGTTTTAATTATATAGAGGTTTCATATACATAGTTATAGAGGTTTTAATTGTAAAAACGTTTTCATACTTTAAAACTGAAATAAAAAATTTACACTCTATTATTCCAAAATAGAATGCTTATCATTTATTAAATCAATAAGTATTAGATTAACTATCTTATATTACTTTTGAAAGACACCAATAGAGAGATTTAATATGAAACAAAATCATAAAATTAACTTACATAAATAATGAATGTTTCTAAAAGAAATCAATTATCAATTAACATTCATAAAGTATGTAAATTTCACAAGTACTTTAAAATTAAATTAAAATAAAGATAAATTCTTGTTTCATTACTTTTTCAATCTAAGTGTCACAAAATATGCAATAATTGGAAGTCTTAGATATTTTGCACACATTTTTGAGCAAAAACTCTCATGTCTCCTATGAAAAAGTTTTAAAGTATGAAGCTGTCGCAAAATTTATTAAATGATCATTGTGCATCTCTTCTAAAAGAATTATTCACAGATAGTATAGTAAGATGTATAGATAGTAAAGTGTACACATCATAACACACAAAAGATAATATCCAAAAGATCCCTAAAGATTCCCCAGAAAGGAATAATTAACAACATAAAAGAAAACAACTCATATCTTACATTGTTCAACATTAATAAGATCTTATTATCAAAGGAAATATTTTATGTCACTTAAAATATTTTTTATTATATAATTGATTAAATAGCTCATAAATTCAGCTATGTTCATTTCAAAGAGTGATTTATATAATCAATTCAGAATAGCAGTCATTTGG